>APFE030672148.1:0-59670 GCA_000404065.3 Pinus taeda
AATGCATTGTTGGCATTATGGAGGATGTACAAAAGGAGATCATGGGAGCTAGTCTGAATATAGCTGCAATATGTCTCTATCTCTTTCTTGTTCATTCATGGTGTCTGGTGGATTATGTTTCTTCTTTGTAGATCTGGTTCATATTCAGGGGGAGCATGTTCTTAGGGGGAGCATAACCCTTTGCCCTTGATGTCAAAGGGGGAGAATGTCGCTGAAGTTTTTGAGGTTGCAATCAAGTCCAAAGGGGGAGATTGTTGGCATTATGTTTCTGGTATGGTTATATGTTACAGATGTTGTACTTGATGGCAACACCCATGGCATGGCTCTCAATATGATGAGAATTAAGAAGTACGCAGGAGAAAAGTTCACGGAATTTTATGCAGAGAAAAGTTTATTAAAGTTTATTTCATGTGGAGAAAAGTTCACGGAATTTTATGCAGAGAAAAGTTTATTTCATGTGGGAAAACTTACCTTTGGTCCATGGTAGTTATTCCTTGGAATTTGAACCTATGGTTTTTGGACCATGGCATCTCGACATACGTGTTGATCCCTAGTATTGAGTTGATGGTATTGGTTTGTTATGGTTTTGACCCGTGGTATTGGTCCATGATTTGAGGAAGAGCTTGCCTATATAAAGCAAAGGAGATCATTTGGCTTGTGTATGCTTTTGCGAGAATATCTTAAGATCTGAAATATTGGGTTATTGTTTCAAAAGCTCGATCTATATGAAAGTGAAGTGGAAAGCGAATCTGTGAAGGGTGATCTCTCGAGCACTGCAGCTGCAGAAGTGCGGAGACACCGCAGGAGACGCTGCAGGAGGCGCTGCAGTAGGCGCCGGAGGAGACGTCGCAGGAGGCGCCGCAGGAGGTGCCGCAGGAGATGCCGCAGGAGGCGCCGCAGGAGACGCCGCAGGAGGCGCCGCAGGAGACACCGCAGGAGGTGCCGCAGGAGGCACCACGAGAGGCGCCGCAGGAGATGCCGCAAGAGGCGCCGCAGGGGACGCCGCAGGAGGCACCGCAGGAGACGCCGCTAGAGGCACCACAGGAGACGCCACATAAGGTGTTATGGGTTTAGTTTTTTGTTATTTTGGATCTTGTTATCTGGGTGACTTACTGGTACTTGATGATCATTTGATATTTATGGATCCAGTTTGAAAATTTATGAAAAGTGGTCCTTGAAAGAAAAGAAGTAGGGGGTTGTAGCTCCCTTCCAGGAGAGACTGGAAAACGAGAGAGAGTTGTAGTTCTCTGCAGGTTGCAGCCTGCGTACTGGTAAAGGACTGCACCAGTACAAGACCATTGTAAAAGGAGTTTCTAATTTGAAAGAAGATAGAGACATATTGCAACAGGTGGTTTTCACTCACATTGGGTTTCCACCTTATATCTGGTGTTCTTTGATGTGACTGTCTGTTTTTCTTGTTCATGCTCATTGTTTTATGGTACTGATATGCAAAAATAATTCAAAGTATAAATAAGGAAGAATTGTTAAAAGGACTAGATAATATTGATTCACCCCCCCTCTCAGTATTATTTTCAACAATGAGGTCATGGGTGCTTGCATCTGGTGGAAATGGCTTACTACAACATTCACCCCCTGGGAAACCCTATGGATAGCAAAATATGCCAGTAATCACCCAACAGAAGAACTAATACGAATGTCAGAAGCTAGCCGGGGCTATCTAATCTGGAATGCAGCCAAGAAACACAAAATCCTAATTCAGTAGCACAGTTTCTAGGAAGTTAAGGACAACAATATAGCTCGGTTCTGGAAAGATTATTGGTAGTAGCAGCCTAAGTTAAAGGAACTAGTCTCACCTCTTCAACTTCCGGAGTAGGATGTGCAGACATATGACAAAGTCAAGCGTTTCTGGAATCCTTCTACAACGCAAGGAAATAGACAATGGCTTAGCGCGAACCACATCATAAGACATGGAATAGAACAAGCTCAATAGATTCTTCATAGAGAACTAATGAAGAGGAAAATACAACATTCAAACGAAAGGGATATTCTTAGATGGAGTTATGAAGAAAAAGGTACCTTCACTACTCAGGAGGCTTATAATATCATTATCAAAGAACATATGGTCAAAGATCCTCTCTGGAACAAAGTCTGGGACCCTACCATTTGGCCGAAAGTCTCATCCTTTCTATGGCTTTTATGTCAAAACAAAATCCTCACATGGGATAATCTCAGGAAAAGAAACTATCACGGGTCCTCCCTGTGCCCCAACTGCAGGCAAGAAGAGGAATCCACTAAGCATCTTATGCACTCTTGTCCACTTGCTTGCAAGCTTTGGGAAAAAGTCAGCTTTCGATTCCAGAAGGAAGGACGGATCCAAGGAGACATCATAGCCACTGTTTGCAATTGGGATTGGAACCCATTTCAAAGAAAGATTTTAAATTTCTTATGGAAGCTTATTCCAGGCTTTGTCATGTGAACAATATGGAAGGAGAGGAACTAGAGAATCTTCAAGGATCACTCCTCACCCCTAGAAAATCTATGGAACATGATCTGTCAAAATATCATGAAAACCTTACTTCTACAAACCTGGCATGAGGAGGACTTTCCTTCTCTCCCCCAGGAACAAAATATATGGGTAAACTGGAACATTCAGTAGAATCAAGAATTAATAATCAAAGGAACAACTCCACCAAGGGTAGAACACCTGAAAAGTGGCTTCCTCCTCCAAAACATATGTTCCAACTAAACTTTGATGGGGCCTCGAAACGAAATCTAGGCAAAATAGGATTTGGAGGGATATTCAGGTATCATAAAGCTACTCCCCTTGTAACTTTCTTAGATTCAAATGGATGGGATGCCAAAAACTAAGCCAAATTAGGACTATAGTAGGGTCTTATTCCCACTCAAAAAAAGGCATACTTTCTGCTCATTATAGAAGGCGACTCACAGATCCTCATAAATATGGTCAACAAAATTATGCAAGGAACACCCTCAAGAAAAGTGAGTAACAGCTAGAGAATGGCGAAGCGGCTTGAACTCATTGAAATATGGCTCTCTTCTCATAGAGCGGATCACTCTCAAGCACATACGTCGAGAAGGAAATAAAGTGGTGGACTTACTGGCTAATATTGGAGTAGAAAGTGGAATGGATCTACATATAGGTTCACTCTCTAGGCTGGCCACTGAAATACAATCAATGGAGTACCAATATCTGGTGAAGAATGAAATGAAACAGGGAGGAGAAAATCACTTGGATGTGGATGAAATTCAAGGTTATTAATGGTGTTTCAAAGGAACGATAGCACTCAGCCCAGCTAGCTGCTGGCTAGTGCTCTCTTCCATGCCCAGTTATGGCACCTGAAGACTCACCTAAGGCAAGAGCAAGTCTGCCTGCAAGACATCTTAAATGATCGCTCTAGCTGAGATAAGGATGCTGTCAGTTTAAACATGTCACATATGCCGATCAACCCCACTATATACCCTCCATCCTTAAGCATTTCCCTGCTCCAAGTAGGAAACCCCTACAACAGAACTGTTACAAGAAAATAATATTGTCTTCTTCACTGTCTTGATTTCGGAAATGGGTTTCATTACTCCCATTCCCAGCTCTACCCTTTGAACCCTATTCAGTAACCCTCTGTGCATTCTCTACTTCCCATCCAAGCACCCAATTCTCCTGAGCTTCTCCTCCGTGGCTTTACCATGGTTCATCACCACATGACGAGTCACCATGGAAGTAGCCGAAGTGGTCGCACTCACTCTCAAGCAGTGTAAAACATGGATTAGCCACCATCACTTGCCTATCTGCCTTCATCTCAAGCTAATTCTCCCCCTGCTAGCCCGCCCCCACACAGACACTGTCCGCACAATGCCTTCCAGTCAACTCATTTCAAATTCCAGAGCAACCTGAGCCAACCCATTATCATTGCTAATATAACCATCATCTTCTCTGAATAAGAAGAACATCATAGTGCTTTTGCGCGTAACTCAGCAGAGAAACCCAAGGACATTCGGAGAATTTTTGGTAGCCACGGTTCTGAGCAGATCCCATTAGAAGAAGGTAGAGCAGCAAGGTGTGGTAAACAACATGAGGATGGTGATACTTCAAACGACACTTAGCAACCAGGTGGCAGCTCTCATGGAGCCATAATTGCGATGGCTATTGCTGGAAACTCGAGCGACACCCTTCTATTGATGGAACCTCCAGGTGGTAGGCTGCATGGCGACATGGTGAAGGAAGGCGAAGCTTGGTATGGGAATGCTTGGCTCGTCGTCGAGGAGTTATCAGACCAGGATATCCCTATGTGATGCCACATGGACTCCCACGTGCCATCTCAGAGTTTTGTTGCCGACTGGATAGGTTCTGTTATTTGTGGTATTGCGGTTCTATTTGTGGTTTTGTAGTTCTATCATTTGTGGTTCTATTCCCAATCTTCTGCATGGTTCTTTGCAAAGTGTACCTGGTTTTCCCAAATATGGGATAGTTTTGATAACCAGAAGGAACTCGGGTGTGGCTGAGGCTACAACCTCATTATAATTATATTTTTCTTTCCTTTTAATAGAATTAGTTTTACAGAGAAAAAAAAATATATATTCTCTAATGAAAGAATCAAAGAATATTGCAACACATCACCTGTCACATTCACTTCAAGATTCTGCTCTTCTAATCCATCTCCTTCTTTTCCTTTTTGAGATTTGTAGTCTTTCTTTAGGTGTCCTTTGCTCACATATTTCTAGTAGATTGTCCATGATCTAGATTTAGATCTACCTTTTCTTGACTTACTATGATTACTTGCGCTCCTTCCTCTTTCCATTTTTATTCCCCTAGCCTATTCAGTGAAATCATTACTTGATGTCCCACAGAAGCTTTTCCGTCACATTTCCCTGTTGTGGAACAAAAACCATCACAAAACTTTAAAGTACAAGATCCAGAGACATAGCTATTGATAGTCATAACTAATCCATTCCAATTTTTTGGCAATGAGCATAGAAATAACAAAGCCTTAAATTCATCATCAACATTTTCCCCTATAGAGCTTAACTTACTAGTCACCATGTTAAATTCATTTAAATGATCAGCAACAAATCCACCTTCTGACATATTCATATTAAATAGAGGATTCATAAAAAATAACTTATTTTGGGTTGATGTTTTTTCATATATTTGTCAAATGGCATCATTAAGCCTTATGTTCTCATTTCCTTTGAAATTTCGAATGCCACCGACACTGCCAGACATAGTCATATTATTCCTAGTGCCTTTCTATCAAGAATATCCCATTTTTCATTTGTCATACTTGCCATGTTCTTTGATTTTCCACTCAATGGTAGGTAAGAATATTTCTAATATAGATAATCATTCATTTGCATGTTCCACATATGTTAATTTTTGTCATTAAATTTCTCGACGCTAAACCTACCATCTTCTGCCATTTCTCCCACTCGAACCAGGAATTTTTCTTTCCTGTGAGTTTATTAGCCAAATAGAACTTCAACTTTGATACCAGTTAGAAATTAATTAACCCAAAATTGAAATAAACAAAATATTACAGAAACACAAATACAAAAATGCATAAGACAAGAGGGACACAAATATATGTAGTTCATCTAATTTGTGCTACATCCATGGAGAAACAACCATTCCTTCCTTTTATATTATCTAGCAAAATGAAGAGATAAAACCTACAACAAATCAAGTGTGATTTCCTCTTCACTCTCACACAACCTCCCCTCTCTCTCTCATCCAGCATGATCATAAACAATTGTAATACAATTCCCTCATATAAACTGAATGTTTCCTTCTAGAGGAAAAAAAAAAAAAACCTAAATTAAAATAAATTTTACCATTAGATTATCTACCTAATGAATGGCCTAGATTGGTTATGAAATTAAAATATTTTACAAGGAAAATTTTCATCTCTTTTCACATTCGGGGGTCTTCCCCCGAACCCCCACCTAGGGGGCTCATAATTTTTTTTGTCACCCCATCCCCCCCTTACGGTGATTAAATAGGAAACATTTCCACCATATTAGGAACACAAATACAACGTGACTAAAAAAAAAACATATGAACAATTAGGAAGATAATTAGGCTCCACACCCAACATATTGGAAGGTAGTAAAAATAAAGTCAGGCTGATATACAAATAATATGCTCAGGTAAGAGGTATTAACTTTGAAGAAATATTTTTCCTTGTAGGTAGATTAGAATCTATTAGGATGTTTCTATAATTTTCAAGTTATATATATTTTAAAGTATATGAAATGGATTTCATGTCATCATTTCCTAATGGTAAACTAGAGGAGGAATTATACATTGAAAAACTAGAGGGATTTCAGTTATCTAAAGATGAAAACTAGGTTTGCAAACTAAAGAAAGCAATGTATGGGTTAAGAAAGCCCCAAGGGATTAGTATGAAATATTTAACAAATTCCTATATAAAAATGGATTCAAGCGAGGAACAATAGACAACAAATTGTGCACTAAAATTGAAAATTGTAATGTCCTCCTCACACATCTACCCAAGTAACTAGCCAACTAGGGTAAAAATGTGATGAGAGGATAATATGATTGGATTGTACCTCCTATGTGACCTTAAGGAAGTGGAATCAACATAACAAATAAACCAACCTATCCACATCAGCAAAAAAACCCTCAAGATATATGTCAGACACTCAGACATCCTATCCCTACGTCCCACTAATGTTGTAGACATCTTAAGCCTCATTTTCACTCATGCTATATGCATGAGAGCATCCTAAAACCTAAATTCTCTCTCATAGGCTTGCCTGCTAGTGTCCAAAGGCCTAATTAACTAGTGTTATGCCAGTGTCCCTGAGATTTGAGTCACTATTTTAGGTCTAGAGCCCAAGTCACTATCGAGAATGGAATGATAACTTAGGAGCAATAAAGAAACAAGGAAACAATGATGCATGAGAAATAAGTTATACAAGACCCTAATTGGATCCCTACTAGCCATGACAAGTATTTTTCCAAACATGTCTCAAAAATGTAATGTGCAGGTGTAACCAACAGAATTAAACATAGGGATCTTGTACTTATCTAAGGATCACTAAGAACCATTGTTCCCTCATGCCATTTGCTGCATTACTATCTATTAGACCATAGATACATTATCCATTCATTTACAAGAAAAAACATGTTGAGGTCCATACATATATTCTTTCATAAAATGCACATATAACAAGCACAATAAAAACATAAATACTCATGAATGTACAAATATATAATCCATCAAAACACTCATAAAAATACAAGGAGAAATAACCTTTCATTAATGATCCAGAAACCAAACCTGGGATGGAACTTCTATGTTCCACCTAATCATAGAATGGCTGAGCCAAATATCTTTTCAGTCATTCACCCGTGTGCCATATTCCAAGCATGAATTTGGGACTCAAACCAAAAGAACCAACATGAGCATACTAAGGCTAAATAGCCTTGCCCTCATCAATAGAAACTAGGCTTTATTGTAATCCATCCCAAATCACCAGGCCAACAAAATAAACACGTCATAGCAGGATTTACCGTGATCTCCACCCAATCACTAGGCCAAAGAAGCATGGATGCCACCGAAATCATCCACCTACACCATGAGGAATTTTCTTGCCTCCTACTCTCTAAGGATTTACCTCAATCCAAACCTAGATCACTATGCCCTAAATTGAGAGCCACTCTTTAGGATTTACCACATATCCCAAACCTAGGATTGCTAGGCCCAGTGGAGAGAAAACCATCTCCTGGCTTTACCATATATCTTTCCATTCACCGACAATGATTCCTAGGCCATTTAAAGAAACACAAACTATGGCTTTACCATAACCCATAGTCTGGTTCAGGAGTTACTAGGCCATGTGTTCTATGATTTCGAAGATCCACCTCACTAAGCTTTAAATCCATCTAAAAATTCAACTTAACCAAAACATGAGAACCCCATCACACCATGGCTATCTAGAAATGGAAATGCTTGGTTGAAAACACTGTTACAGCTTGGAAAAAACATGGCAAAACAATAAAGAATCACATGCAATACCATGCATACCAAATCTAGCAAGGAAAATACACATGCAAATCGATACGTCCAAATATTCCTGCTGTAGCTACTTGATCCTAAATTCCCTACTTGATATTTGCCTCCTCTTGCCATTTTTTTCCTTTCTTGCTCTAATGCAAAAATGCTCGAAGAAAACTTTGTGTCCAAGAGTGTGTGAGAAATATAGAGAGAGATAATAATGACAGAGCTCCAAAACTCAACTAACAAAACGTTATCAACTGATACTCAGAAGCCTTTTTATTAATGAGGCCTCTATTTTCTTCATTTCCATTATATTTTGTCAATTTCATCCTCGCATCGAACTTGTGTCCTTTCACCTCCCTTTTCTCCTAATTTCCATTATTTTCATTAATAAATGCGCCAAAAAAAATGTCATTTTGCCTTCCCAAAGTCTTAGTCATTACCTTTTCCAATTTCCATAGCCATAAACAATCAAATGAGCACCCCCTATGATGTCTTGCCCAACATTCTGCTTGGAATAATTGTCCCATGAACCATGGTTATTATTTTTAGCTTTATTTACTTTTATTACATTGAATTTTACCAAGGCGGTTACAAAAATGAAAACCTAGTAATCATTATTGTGCATGTAGATGATATCATTTTTTGGGTTTGACATGGATAAAATGGGTAAACAAATTTTTGAATATTTTCAAAAGGAATTTGATATGTCCATGTTGTGTTAGCTGTCATTCTTCCTTGACCTACAATTCACTTAGTTGGACAGTGGTATTTTCATTTCCGAGTCCAATTATCTAAAAGAAATTTTGAAAAATTTTGGTATGGAAAAGTGCATGTCTGTTAACACTACCATGGTGACTGGTTATAAACTAGCAAGGATGATGGGTCTTTAGTTGCCAATCAAGCTACTTGTAGGTCAATTCTTGGAATTCACTTGTAACTAACAATATTAAGGCCTTATATGATGCAAGTTGTTGGTCTGGTTACTAGATTTCAAGAAACCCCTAAAGAGAGAAGAGTGAATGCATTCAAGAGAATATGTAAATATCTACAGGGCAAATTTTTTTATGGTCTATGGTAGGGAAGAAGTAAACAATTCAATTTAAAAACATATATTAATGTATATTGGAATGGTAGCATTTATGATAGGAATAATGAAATTGGTGCAACATTCTTTTTTGGGAATTGTATAGTGTCTTGTGTAACCAAGAAATGAAATTCTATTTCCTTGTTTACATGTGAAGATAGGTATATAACAAAAACTACTTGTTGTGATTAGATCCTTTAGGTGCAGCAAACACTCAAAAATATTAAAATTGAATTTTGTGATCCAATCCCCATCATGTGCTATAATATTAGTACAATAATTATTTCCAAGAACCTTGTTGTGCATTAAAAATTGAACACAATCCAATTACATTTCACTTTTTGAGAGATCCAGTTGTTTACCATGTTGTTAGGATTGAATATCTTACTAGTAATGGTGAAATTGGAGATATATTCACCAAACCACTTCCTAGAGAACCTTTAGAATATCTATGAAAATATCTAGGAGTGATATCTTCTTCAACAAACCGACTCTCTTAGTATGGGAACTCACAACTACTCAAGATATTGCAAAATATGGAAACTATGTTTTAGGAGATGTAACAACCATTGTGAAAAATACATGTAATAAAATTTCAACGCAATAACACAGTTGATGGGAAACTTATTCCAAGCTGAATGCTGGGAAAGACACCCTAAGGGTGTTCATTTCGTTTTTTATGGCTAAGGAAATTGGCAAAGGCAATGGCTAAGTCATTAAAATGCAATTTTGGCACATTTATTTATGAAAATAATTGAAATTAGGAGAAAAAGGAGTTTAAAGGTTACTGGTTGCATGTGAGGATGAAAATTAAGGAAAATAATGGAAAATGAAGAAAATAGAAGCCTCATCCATAAAAAGGCTTCTGAGGATCAGTTAGTAACCTTTGGTCAGTTCATTGTTGGAACTCTCTCATTATTCTCTCTCTCTCATACTCTTAGATACTTGGAGTTTTCTTCCAGCACTCTTTGAGGGTGTGGCATACTTTGATTCTTGGAGAAAGAAGGAAAAGGAAGAGAGTGAAAGCACAAGAGCGCATCAACATCAACAGCTACATTCGATTTGCTTGCAGGTAATAAGTTGCATGTATGATTTTCTCACTAGTTTTTGCATGCATGGCATATGCATGTGGTTTCTTGGTTGTGAGATGTCATTGGCATGGAGTAAGAC
Source organism: Pinus taeda (assembly GCA_000404065.3). NCBI lineage: Eukaryota > Viridiplantae > Streptophyta > Pinopsida > Pinales > Pinaceae > Pinus > Pinus taeda. Next base: position 10,255 of record APFE030672148.1, read on the forward strand.
CAGGATTGAAAATGGATTACATAGCCTTCCCATTTCCTAGATAGCCATGGTGATTTTGGTTTTAATTTCATTATTATTTTTTGGTTGGTTCTCATGTTTCCTTACCTTGGGTTGAGTTATTGGTCCTAGAAGCCCTAGTTGAACAAACGCTCTGGAAGCCCTGTAGAAACTTGGGTTTAGTTAGTCCTAGAAGTGTTGGTTGGACAAATATTGTAGAAGCCCTTGGTGGACTGACTTACTAGTCCTCAAAGCCTTGGTTGGACAAACACTTCGGAAGCCCTGTATAAGTTGTGGGTTGAGTTAGTAGTTTTAGAAGTCTTGGTTGGAAAAACACTCTAGAATCCTTGGAAGACTTGGATGGATACCAATATGATGATGGTTTTGTGATGTCCAACCATATGTGGAATCATTGTTTCATGGGTTGAGGTGGATGGCCTTTGGAAGCCTCCGACGCATTTTGATTGATGTGTTCTATGAGATCCCACATTCATGCTTCGAATATGGCATGAGAGTGAATGGATGAAGATATATTTGGCTCAACCATTCTACGGTAGGGTGGAATGTGGAAGTACCATCCCCGATTTGGATTTTTAATTATCAATGAAAGGTTATTTCTCCTTGTATTTCTATGATAATTTTGATGGATTGTACATGGTCTATACGGTTATACTTTCTTGAGTAATTATGTTCTTATTATGCTTGTTATGTATGTATTTTATGCTAGTACCCATATATGGCTTTCCTCGTGTTTTTACTTCTAATTCAATGATCAATGTATCTATGACCTAATGGATGGAATGGCAGTTTATGTGTTGATGCATCAATGGTTCTTTGCAATTCTCAGCTAAGTATGAGACCCCTATCCTCAGAACTATTAATTACACATGCAGATTACACATTTGCAATATGTCTGACGAAATTTGTATCATGGATAGTAGGGGTCTAGTCGAGGTCTCGAACAAGTATTTTCTTTAGTACTGTCATTTCCATTTTAATTTACTAACTTGAAGAGATGGTCCAATTTTGCGTAGTGATCTAGGCTCTAGGCCTGAAAATGTGTCTGAAATCCTAGATTTGTTGGCATAGCTCTAACTACTTTGGTCTCTCATCACTAGCAGGAAAGTCCAGGAGAGCAACTTTGAGTTGTTGGTCGCAGTCATGCCTCTAACATGGTAGCAAATAAGCCTCAAACTATCCAAAATCTCAATGGGACTGCAAGGAAAGTTTTCTAAAGTATTGGATTGTTTCCTAAGGGTTGTGTACCTCATAATTAATGTCTTTATGGTGTGTTTCCATTTATTCCACTTCCTTAATGTGACTTTGGAGGTCAAATCATATCATATTGGCCTCTTTTCACATGTTTACCCTGGCTAACCAGTTTATTTGGTAGATGTGGGAGGAGGGTGTTATAGAGTGGTATCAAAGCATGGTTCACCCCTCAGACTAGATAGGCTATGCATTGGTCATGCATGCATGTCAGTTTCATGTCTATCTCTCACCCTTGCATTTCATTTTCTTGTGGTATTTTCATAATGTTGATCATGATTTGAGTGATGTCGAGCCTTGTGAGATTTGAGGTGTCATTGTCAAATGCATCGTTGTGAGTATATGACCAGTTACATGTTGATTTATGTCGCTTACATGTGTCGTTGTAGAATTCTTAGTTACGTTCTTGCATGCTTGCTTACATTCTTGTATGCTTAGTTGCATCTATCATTCTTGCAGGTTTGATTTCAAGAATTGTTCATTCACACTTGATCATACGTGTTTGTCAATATGTGAGGATGGTGATGCATGTTTAGGTTTGCATGTGGTCAAGTGTATGGTGATGTAATGATGGTGGTTTTCACGCATGAGGTCATGGTGTGTGTTGTTGTTAAGGACATGCATTGATGACTGAACCCTATCTAGAATGATGGTTGCATGGTCGTATGCTTATGTTTTATGTTTCTATATGCTATTATGATTATGTTATACATGCATCAAGGTAATTTGCAGATCTTGCAATGAAGGTATCCTCCTTGGGCTATACTAAGGTAATTTTTTTTATTGTGATTTGGTTTAGCTTATATGATATACCTTGCAGGAAGAAAAATTAAATAGATAGCAAGATGGTTGACTACAAAGACTCGCCCTATGAATCTGAAGAGCAATATGGTGTTGGGAACTCTTCAGACTTGGTAGTGGCACTGAGAAGATTAATGGAAGAGATAAGGATTTGTAAGGAAGATAACGACAAAATCATACAGTCACATGAAAATTTATCAGAGGTAAATGCAATCATAGTTTAGAGCTTGTCATATTTGCAATGATAGGGACCCCTTTAGATTAGTCATAAGAAGGAGAATAAAAGTAATGGGGCATATGGAAGTATATTGCATGGTCATCACTGATCAGATATTGAGGAAAATATTTGAGATGGCATATTGTTGGACACTTTTGAGAGGAGAAAGGATAGATACATGTATGACTCTAGTTCTAATTCAGATAAGCACTATTATCGCCACCATTATCATCCTTACAGGAGGAGTGATAGGGGATACTTGTTCAATGCGTTTAAGAAAGAAAAGCCAGTTGCTTTTGATGGAGATGTAAAGATATCACACTATGCAAAGGCTTGGTTACTCGGTATGAAGAATTACTTCAGGTTGCATGACTAGTCAAAAAACATGAAGACTACAGTGGCTACTTTTAGTCTTAAAGGTAAAGCAGTTATCTGGTGGGAAGATGTGAAAAAATGTAGTGACATAAATGAGGAAGATCTGACTTGGAGTGAATTTGAGCGGATATTCAAGAAAAGTATGTGTCAGAGAGATACCTTGATGACAGGGAAAAAGAGTTCTATGAGTTAAATATGGCACCCATGTTAGATGATGAGTACACTAGTAAGTTCTTAGAACTGTTAAGGTATGTGCCTTACCTCAAGGAGGAGAAGGCTAAGATTTAGAGATTCATCAGTGGACTATTGGTTGCATTCAAAGACAATATTGAATTCGATGATCATATATCATTGTAGGAGGCCATTCCAAAGCTAAATCATTGCTATGAACAATTGAAGCACAACATTGAAACTAAGCTAAGCTGGAGTGGTAATGTAAAGAGAAAAGGAAAATGGGATAAAAAGTGAGCTAGGCCACAACGTATAGATAACAAGGAGAATGTTGAACCACCTAAGAGGTTCAATGCATAAAATAGAGGATAGGGACATCAATCTGAAGAAACAAATAAGGAAGGATGTTGGAAGCCTATAGAGTGTTGGACTTGTGGCGAATATCATCACAGGAGAGATTGTTCGTAGAATCAGGGTGGTAGACCTCTTATATACATTACATAGGAAGCACATACTATTAGATATGTAAGCCATAATATTTAGAGTATCTGTGCAACCGTGGACAACATGCAGGAAGAATGCTAGGCATCTACCATTGACATGGATAGTAAGCTTTGTGATCAAGTTATTTATATTTTGATTGACCCTAGATCTAATTATAGCTATGTTAGTCGTGACATGGTGGGTAAGTGTGGTTTGAATATGGAGTTGCATGTGGAGTCTTTGTTAGTGCAGTGGGCTATAGGTACAAAGAAGTGAGTGCATCACTGGGTAAGAGCTTGCATATTTGAATTAAATGGTATTCCCATAGTAGCACATTCAAATGTATTACCATTGGGTTCATATAGTATGTTAAGTTGGCAAGGATTTGTTGTATCTACATAGAACCAAGGTAGGCTGCTATGATAAAGCTAGTGAGTGCATTGATGACAATGGTGAACTAAGAGTCTTGCAAGGTGAGAATAAATCCAAATTAGTTAGGATGGTGATAGCTATGCAAGCAAAGTGTAGCCATAAGAATCAATGCAAGATATTTGTAGTACACATTTCTAGTGATAAGGGTAAGGAGGATGAGGATGCAGATGTGTTGAACAATTACCATTTTTACAAAAGACTAGGGATGTATTTCCTGAGGACATTAAAAATTTGTCACCTCATAGGGAGGTAGAATTTTCTACTAAGTTAATGCCAAGGGTAGCTCCAACATTGAAAGTACCTTACAGGATTAGCACACCTGAGTTGGTAGAAATGAAGCTACAACTAAAGGAACTATTCAACAAGGGATACATTAGGCCAAGTGTATCATCATGGGGCACACTGGTCTTGTTTGTGAATAATAAAGATGGTACTCTTAGATTATACATTGATTACTGGTAGTTGAACAAACTGACTATCAGGAATAGGTACCATTTGCTGAGAATTGTTAACTTGTTTGATTAGCTAAACGGAGGAGCAGTGTTATTGAAGATTGATTTGACATTTGGATACCATCAAGAATAGATCAAAGAGGAGGAAATTTACAAGACTTTGTTTAGGACCAAATATGGGCATTATGAGTTTGTTGTTGTTCCATTTGTCTTAAATAATGCTTGTTGTTCCATTTGTGTTGCATCCATATTTGGATAAGTTTGTTATTGTGTTCATTGATAATATAATGGTATATTATAAAAATGATGAAGAGCATGTTGAACATTTAGCAGCAGTGTTAAGGTTGTTGAGGGAGCATTAGTTGTATGCTAAGCTCAACAAGAGTGGCTTCCTTTAGACTGAGGTACACCACTTGGGGCATGTTGTCTCCAAGGAGTACATTGTAGCAGAAGCAAAGAACATAAGGGCCATCATGGATTGAGTAGCTCCTAAGAGTGTGGATGAGGTGAGATTGTTCATGGGTCTGGAAAGATATTATAGGATGTTCAACACGAACTTCTTGAAGATTTATTATCCCATTACATCATTGTAAATGAAAGGTAAGAATTTTGAATGGACTTATGAGTGTGAGGTTACCTTTAAGTAGCTTAAGAAGTTGTTGACACATGCACCAGTACTATAGATTGCAGATCTGGACAAATAGTTTTTGGTATGCATAGATGCTTACAAGAGAGGTCTTGGTGGAGTCCTTATATAGGATGGACAGGTCATATGTTATGAGTCCCGAAAACTAAACAAGCACAAGAAGAACTATCTAGCACACAATCATGAGTTATCAATGATTATACATGCATGGAAGATTTGGAGGCATTATCTTCTTGGAAGGCGGTTTGTGCTTATGAGTGATCACATTGGGTTGAGGTATTTGTTTGACCAACCGAATCTAAATGCCATGAAGGCTAGATGGTTGGCCATAAACAGCGAGTCTGATTTCGAGATCAGGTGAATGAAAGGTAAAGAGAATAGGGTGGAAGATGCTCTCAGTAGAAAGATACATGTACACTACGTGGCAGCTATATCACGACAACAAAACAGGCAATTTGTGTTGGATTTGGCACCATATTTTAGTGCATTTTTTTCTCAATTTGGATGAGTAGCCTGGCTTTAAATCTGGATCTATTGTACAATTTTTAAAGCATATTTTTTATGTCAAATTTTGCTTCTTTTTTAACGCCAAATTTTTCACCAAGATTTGTATTTGGTTTTACAACAAGTTTTGTGCCCTTTCTTGCATCAATTTTTTCTTCCTATTTTGTGCCATTCTTTGCTTCTAGTTTTGTTTCATAATTTGCATCGAGTTGTGCAACATCCTTTGCATATGATTTAGTGTCTTTTTTTGCATCTAGTTTGTGCCAGTTTTTTCATGTAGTCTTATGCCATTTTTGCATGAAATTTTGCACCATATGTTGAATTTGATTTAGTGGCAATTTTTTTATGCATTTTTGCAACATTTTTTGCATCCACATTTTCATTTTATTTGTCTCACTTTTTTTCAACCTATTCTGCACCATATTTTGCATCATTTCTTGCATCCAATTTAGCATCATTTTTAACACCATTTCTTGCATCCTTTTGAGCATCTAAATTTGCATCCTATGTTGAAAGATGTGTTGCATCAACCCTTTCATCGCATTTTTTTTCTAATGTTATGTTCAATTTTGAGCCATTTTTTCGTCTACTTTTGCATTTGTTTTTTCACAAAGTTTTGAATAATTTATTGCACTTCATTTTGCATCCAATGTTGCATCTCAATTTGCATCCAAATTTGAGCCATTTTTATGCCCATATTTGCACCATTTTTTCTAGTTTTGTGTCCAATTTTGCACCATTTTTTATTTCTTGTTTTGCATCATTTTTGGTGTCTAATTTTGCACCCTTTTTGGCATGCAAATTTGCATCATTTTTTCTGCCACATTTTGTGTCCACATTTGCATCTCATTTTTCACCTAGATTTTAGTTTCAATTTTCATCTATTTATGCATCATTTTTGGTATCCATGGTTTCACCCTTTTTTAGTCCCATTTTGCATCGTGTTTTTTGTATTTTCTTACATCCATTTTGCACCCAATTTTGCATCCTAATTTTACACCATTCTTGGCATCCTCATTTTGGTGTCCATTTTTGCATTCTTATTTGTCCCCAATTTTGTATCCTTTTGTATGCCCTATTTTGTTCCCTTCTTTGTGTCTAGTGTTGCACATTTTTTAATTCTACTTTAAAACCCTTTTTGTTTCCTTGATTACATCTTGTTTTGATGGCTAGTTGAACATGCAATTCTACACCCAATTTTCCATCCATGGTTACATCCACTTTTGGCTTCTTGTTTAGAGTTCTATTTTTATTTCCATTTATGACCCCCTTTATGGGTTCACTTTACTAATTTCAACTACACAGTGAAATATATTATAGTTTCTAAATATCATTTTGTTGTGGGATTTAATGCACAGTTAGATGGACATAAAACCCTCTCATTTTATCCTAGAAACCTAGGACATACTGATTAAGAGAAATGTTTTTCTAAGGCTTAGGATTCTTAGTAGATCAAGATGTAGAGTATAGATTAAGAAAAAGAGAAGGAATTCCTGTGAGTCCTCGCATGCAGGTATTGTTGGAGTTTTTAGTGTAGCCAGGAAGCACTCCTAGAGCTACATCCAAGGCTTGGTCCTACACATAAGAGAGAGAACAAAGAAATATTCACGACATAATATCTTGATAATCGAAACTATCAAAAGCATGTAAATATTACCAAATGAATAAATATAAACCAAAATCCCATACATCCATTAGTTAAATAGAATAAGTAAAGAATGAATAGTATCATATGGAAGGAAGAACAACTGATATATATTAATAAATGAGTTAGAGGAATGTTACAACCATCAGATGTAGTTGTAGCAACACCCCCCCCAATGTCTAGCTCGAAAACTCTCCCTCTCAAGATAGATCTCAACAACGTGAAAATACAAGAATTCCCATCCTTTTCTCAATGGCCAAGCCTTCAATATCTAGGATAGTGAATGCTATGAAGATTTCCCAAAATCCTCATTAGTTCAATTTGGGTAAAATCCTTTAGGTGAATAACGTTTCCTCGTATAAAAATGGTATTTTCCACTTTTTATATGCTTTTGTGCTTAGGAAAAATCTTCTATGTGATTTATTGTTCTTTCCCACTTTTTTATGCTTTTATTTTCTTGGAAGAAGCTAAATATGAGGATAAAGAGATAACATTCCACCATATGAGTTCAAAAAGTGAACAAGAGTGTCAAATTCTAGTTAACTCGAGGTTTTTCCTTGTGATTGAGTGACAATTTTGGTAACAAAAGTTAGATGAAGGGGACAGCTTGTTATAGACTAGGACAATGTGGTTCTCACAATACATAACCTGTATTATAGTCTTATATAGTCTAAGATAAACAGGTATTTAAACCAACAATATAATATTCTCCTCCAAGATGATGCAGAGGTGTTTTCATGCAGAACACATTTAAGAAGATATCACAATTCAAATTGAAAACTTAATATTTGTAAATCAATTTAAGGGTAATTGACAACATTCATAAAAAATATACTAGTATCCTCATATATAACAATTCTCCATCAAAAAATCATTGAAAATTTGCAATATACATATATGACTATTAAATCAACACTTATAAAAGATATCATTATTCCAAGGTAAATTCACAACATTATATCTAAAAATAGTAATATCATCATACATAATGATTCTCCATCAAAAAGCATTGATAGTTTTCAACACATATATAAAGTAACAAGATAATACTAATAATATCCACATCATCTTTAATCCTATCAACTAAGACTCAAATGTGTGATAATCATATTAAAATCTTTCATGAACACCATTATTCTAAGGTAAATTCACAACATCTACCAAAAAGTAGTAATGTCATCATTTACAATAATTCTCCAACAAAATAATTTTGATAATTTTCAATATATACATAAAATAACAAGATAAAAATGATAATATCATCATCATATTTAATCAAATAAAATCAAATTTTATGTATCATTACCAAATAAAAATGTTTCATAAATATCATTATTCTAAGTTGAATTCACAATATCCATAAAAAATTAGGAATCTCATCATAGACAATAATGCTTCATAAAAAAAATGTAAACAATTTTCAACATATTCATAAGGTAACAATATAGTATAAATAGTATCATCATCATTATTCGAATCAACTAAAATTCAAATGTATGATTTCCATATTAAGTCATCCCAACTAAATATCAAACATAATGCATGGCTAGCTTGCACCACGAAAATCATAGTCAAGATCAACCTCATGATTATTTCCATGATCATCATCTTGATCATCCTGAGAATATCATTCACATAATCATCACCAACACCATCGACATCCTAATCATCATCATCTTTGATATATGATGTCATCTAAACGTATTATGTATCATCATCTTTGTGGTCATTACATGTAGCATTCTAGAAAAAAAAAATCAATATTACATGTTAGTACTAATTCTATGGCACAATGCATATTTTTATTACAATGTTAACCATAAAATGAGGTGGGACATAATAACATTTAATAGTACTAAAAAATAAAATGAAAATATGGTTTAAGATATATTGGAGATCCAACTAAGATTACACTTGTAGTTCACATTAAGTAGTAGAAGCATTTTTTAATGCATATGAAGTAGGTACCCATTTGTTCTTCATATTATATTGTGAATGTTTCTTACGATGTGCATGGGCGATTGGTAAATTAAGAGTTACTAGAAGCTTTATTTCAAATTACAATTGTAATTCAGATTAGAAATAGAGGAAATTTTAACAAAAAAAGAATGTCACATCACAAAGTAAATTGCTTTTAGTGAAAAATAAGTCGCATACAATATGAATGTCACATGAAATATTGAGTTGCTTTTAATGCATGTACTCTTCTCTATGATAAAATGGATCATAATATTCATTCAAGAACAAATGGTCACAAATAATAACTTCATTTTATTCATTATCACACTTAATCCATTATACCTAGTGACGATAATAATTCCATTCAAATTGCTTTGAACTCCCTAAATATAATGTAAAAGAGAAAGCTCCACAACCATGACCTTGACCACGACCACAACCCCCTCCCTTGCCTCATCTGCCATTAGAGACAATGAACTTGGAGTTATGACCACGTAAGCAAGCCCTCCCTTGCCTCGTGTCCACTATCGGAGGCATTGAACTTGGAATTAAGAGTACTCATTTTTTCTTTGATCTTATGAATCTCCAAGGAATCAAAACTTGATCAATATATCAAAGACTCCATCAAGGAATAGATATATCACAGGCGAAGCTAAATAGGCTTCCCAAAAGAGTGTGAAATAACACTTATCATTGTTTTATGAAATAACTCGAGTGAGTGGAATGAATGGTGAGAAACACTTACAAGGGAAAGGAAGATTTTTGGTTCATCCTCATTCCTATTATTATTTTTGCTTCTTAGAATGGAGGGAAGTGTTTAAAAAAATTCTAAAAATTATTTTAAATTATAAATAAATAAATTATTTGCTATGTTTAGTTTTTTAATATATATTTAGTTTTAGCATTTTTTTATTTTCTAATATATATATATTATTATATATATATTATATATATATATATATATATAGTATATATATATATATGTATTATGGCATTTTTTTTATAACAAAAAATATTTTTGTTTTATAAAAATGGATTTTAACATTCTTGTCATGCTAAATTTGTGATTTTATAATAGAAGTTTAAATTATATATAAAAAAGTAACTTAATGCCAAGTGTTGTGTCATTGAGATGGGTATTATACATCTCTTCCTTGCTAAGTCATAGAATGTGCTTGGGTTTTCCTAATGCAATAAATTTAATTCTACTCTTCATTATGTCTTGAGATGTTTAGCTTGCACCTAATAAAACAATAAAGTTAAAATAGTTGTGCCTTTATCCTTTGTAGATATTTATCCCCATTAATTTTAGTCTTAATACATTAATTGTCTTATGGTAGCCTTGAGTTGCCACTCCCATTAATTGCATGCTTTTTAATGTTATGTTAGTGAGATTTGTTAGGCTTGATAACATGTTATTTAATTTATGAAGATGTGTTATTTTCCATATTATTGTCAAATATTAATATTAGTATGTTGGTTTTGAGCATGGTTTAGCAAAAAATTTCCAAAAGGTTTATAGGTTTAATTTTATAATGTAATGATTCATTGCTTGATGAAATTGTTTTCGATATTTTTTTTTAATGACTCATTGACTGATGAAATTGTTATGGATAGTTCTTTTAGTATATTAACTTGTATGTGATAAAGTCAAAAGTTACCTATTTTTGAGATTTTCATTGGTAAATTTCCCTTAAGGCCATCAAGTGCACCATTCAGTCTGAGGTTAATGAAATATAGGAGTAATGAACTGGCATTGTCTGAGCACTTAAACCTTGAAACATGCTTTTTTTAGTCGCATTATTCTTCCTTTCTGTGTAAATTCTCCACGAAAATAGTCTCATGGAACATGAGAGGCCTCAATAGTAAAAGAAAACAAAGACTCCTAAAATGAAATTGGTACCCAAAGCACTCCTCAATAATTTGGATATAAGAAAAAAAAATATTAAGTGAGGTTCTACCTCATATAATTAGCAAATGGGGGAGGAATTCCCATGTAGTAGTGATTGTTGTTTAGATATACTTGGGTGGAATAGGTATTATTTTTAATGATTAGGACATAAAGGTTACCAATATATTTGCCCCTTTTCACATTATTCCAATACAATTTTGATTAATTGACATCAAGGACTACTACCATGTATCCAATTTCTATGACTCCAATATCGCCAATGGAAAGCATATATTTCTCAATTCTATTTCCAACACAAGTAATCTGTACTCCCCATCTCCATGGATTATTGGAAGTGTCTTCAATATTATCAAGTGTCTCGAGGAAAAGAAATGATAAATCACAATGTTTCCCAAGAGATTTTGTAATCTATACCATTAAGGCCCTAAAGTAGTCACCATTAAAGTTCTCAAGCAATGAGTCTCCAACCCACACATGTGGATCAACGAGATGTAATACATGTGTGTGTGTTCACTAACTTAATACACTTTTCTAATAACTCCAATAACTCAAGTATTTCACTCCATCACATAAATTGAGTGTAGTGTGACATAAGTAAACCAAGAGTAGACTTGAAACCCTTAGGCAACAAACATTCCCTAGATCCTCAATTAGGTGCTTAAATGATGAAGTGAAAATGCAAGGGGAAAAGAGGACTTCATGATTTAACCATCACAATCATGTGATCAAGTGTGACTATGAGTGTATATATTCATATGTTTTCCAAAGACGGAGTGAATACATGAGTTGCCATTCATTGGGCCTTATTTTTATTTCTTTTTCCTTTTCTTATATATAGGACTTAGGGAATAAGGTTTTCATAAGTTTGGCATAACTCATAGATATAAAATTTACATGAATATTCACTTCAACCTTAGATTTTTTACTTATATTAATCATTATAGTGTATCTTTAATGATTTTGGCTTTCACTTTTTGGTTTTATTTCATCACAAATGACAAAAGGGAAAACATTTTACCTCAAATATATTATGCTTAATCATAAAGGAGTCATGCAATGAAAACAAATTAATGGTGTTATTCTCTATGACAATGATGGGTATTATTGAGAAAAGCTTATGATTGTGGATGTCTCCTCCCTAGTTAAGAGGGAGTGAAGGTGGACACCATATTGTCCCTGTGTCATGTACGATGGCCAAGACTAATAGTTATAAGCCTAGTAAATACACCATTAGGGAGAATGGTGGATTGAATAAACATCTGGGGTCAATATTCTTTGAGAATGTTTACTTTGACTGGGACTAACTGCCATAAGTCAAGTACATTAATCCAAGATAAGGATAGTCATGAGAATCGACATTTCCTAGTCCCAAATATTCTGACAATGGATTAGGAAATGATCATGTGAGGACATACTTGGTTAACATCCTAGTGGGGTAAGTGCTTAGAGAGGCAATGGTGTCCAAATTTATGCCTCCCAACAGTATGCTCTGATATAATGGAGAGATAGAACTTAGTTAAGGCCTTGCTATTTTGACAATGTTGGACATGGTGATGTAAATCATCGTTGATGCTTATCAATCCAAATCCCTTCTTATATGAATATTTCAACTTCAGAGTACTTTCCTGTCTCATTATGAGTACCTCCCAAGTTTAGAGGGTGTGTCATCATCTTCATTATCTTTTTCATCACCAGCATCGTTGTCATCAGTATTGTCAGCATTGCATTATCATCATAATCACCATTCATGTCGTCATCATCATCATCATCATCATTATGGACATTTTCATTAATTGTCCATAATTATAGGCGTTGTAAGAAATATCATCAATCAAAAAAATGTTATGAATGCTCAAAATGGTTTGTTAGGACACATGATATATGAAAGAGAAATAATAGCTTTATTTTTGAGAGACTATCAATGATTATCATCATCACTACCATTATCATCGTCATTATAATTTTCATCATCCCCAACATCATAGTTAATGTAATTTCTATCATCATTGTTGGCATATTCATCATGAACATCATAATCATCATTGATGCTATCATTGTTGTCGATGATGATCAAGATGAAAATAATGATAATGATGATCAAATGATGATGACTTAGAAAATGACACTAAATATAATGTTTATGATTATGACCATGACAAAATTTAAAAGTTGGAAATGTTGACCAAGTTCATTAGCATCATCATCATCATTTTCATCATAATCATTTCCATTGTAGCCCCCATCATCTTTACAATCATTGTTATTATCATAATAATCACAGTTCATGTCATCGTCATCATTCATTATAATCATCATGATAATTATTGACATTGTCATTAGTTTTTCATAATTGTCAATGTCATCAGAAATATCATCAATGCAAAAAATATGATGTGTTAGAAAAGGGATGCAAAAGTGAACAAAAAAAATGGGTGCAACAATAGATGTAACATTGGATGGAGAGTGGACAAAACATAAGTAGATGCAAAACAAGATAGGAAAATTGACACAAAAGTGGATGAAAAAGTAGATGCAATAGTTGTTGAAAAATTGGACACAAAATATGATGCAAACATGAATGAAAAAGTGGAAGAAAACATGGTGCAATAGTAGGCATAAAACTTAGCATGAATTGTGGTGAAACAAATTTGGATACAACAATGAACAAAAAAAAGGACACAAACATGGATGAAAAAGGGGATGTAAACATGGACCAAACATGGGTGCAATAGTGGACACAAAATTAAATGCAAAATTGGATGCATCATAAATGGATGTAAAAGTAGATGCAAAATGGGATACAAAAAACATAAAGAATATTTGATACAAACTTGGACACAAAAGAGGATGAAAAATTGGAACGAAATGTGGGTTGCAACTATAGGCATAGGATATGGCACAGTTGTGGCACAACAAAAGCGGATGAGAAAGTGGATGTAATAACAGACACACAAAAAAGATGCAAAACAAGATGCAATAAGGGATGTAAAAGTCGATGCAAACATGGGTGCAAGAGGAGAAACAAAATTGGATGAAAAATATGGATGCAATGAACTATATGCAAAAGAATATACAAAATGAGATGCAAAACCCAACACAAAATTGGATGCAAAAACAAATGCAATATTTGATGCAAAAGAGGATGTGAAAATGGCTGCAAAATTGGAAGCAAACGTGGGTACAACAATAAGTATAAAACTTGGCATAAATTGTTTCTCAACAAAAGTGGATGTAATGATACATACAAAAAAAGAAGAAAAGTAACATGAAAAAGTGGATTCAAAAGTGGACGTAAACATGGGTGCAACAATGGATGCAAAATAGGATGCAAAAGTTGATGCCACAAAATTCGATGCAAAAGTAGATGCAATATGAGACACAAAAATTGAGGAAAATCTTGACACAAAAGTGGACACAAAAAGGAATGAAGAAGTAGATGTAAAATCCGATGAAGACCTGGATGTATATGAAGATGCAATCATGGATGCAAATTTAGAAGCAAAAATGGGTGCAAAAGGAGGCGCAAAATTAGGTGAAAATTATGGCAGAAGAAAATTGGATGCAATAGTGTACACAATAACAAATGAAAAAGAGGATGTAAATATGGATGGAAAACAAGATGTAAAAGTGGTTTCAACAAAAGTATAAGAAAAATTAGATGAAAAACTAGACACAAATCTCAATGCAAAACTTGGTGCAAAGAGGATGCAAAAAATTATTTCAAAACTGATGCAAAAGAGGATGCAAGAGATGATGCAAAATTTGATGCAAATGTAGGCGCAATAAGTGGATGCAATAGAGGATGAAAAAAATGGTGAAACAAAATTAGGTGCCAAACTTGGTGCATAACATGGTGCAAAGGATGGCACAAAAATTGGCATAAAACCTAGCATAAAACCTGGTGTATAATTTGGTGCAAAATCTGTTACAATACCTAGTGATAAACTTGGTGTAAGACTTGGTGCAAAACTCAATGCAAACTTTGGATCATGTTTTGCACTATATTTGATAAATGGACACAAATAGCACCAAAAATGGGTTCTAGATGGAAAAAAGCAAGCAAAAAGGGACACTAATCACAGGGTTTTGTTGTAGTGTATGAGCTCCTATGAGAGAGATCTTCAAGATAGGGTCTTGTAGGCAGGAGGGCAGGATGTTAGGTGTATGGAGATTATGCACAAATTGTAGTAGGGTGATAGTACAGGTACAAGTACAGGTCATGTTATAGGTATAGGTGTAGGTCACGGTACAGGTATAGGTACATGTAGTGGTATAGTTACAAGTGTTAGTATAGGTAGAGGTATAGGTAGAGGTGCAGGTGCATGGGGCATAGACTATCTTCTTACAATAGATGGACTAGTCAGGCTCCAAGATATGATATATGTATCAAATAGTAGTGATCTCAAGAAGGTGATCTTGAGGGAGTTCCATGTGAAACTATATTCAAGTCACCCTAGTTATCAAAAGACACTCACATTGGTGAAGAGATATTATTATTGGTTGAATTTGAAGAGGGATGTAGCAAACTTTGTGGCTAGATGCTTTGATTGTCAACAAGTGAAAGCAGAATGTAAACATCCAAGTGGATTGCTATAGCCAATTGTGATTCCAGAATGGAAATGGGAGTGCATTTCAATGCACTTCATCATAGGATTTCCAAGACAGTAAAGCCTCATGATTTCATCATGATCATTGTCCATAAGCTAAAAAAGGTTTAACACTTCATTCTGGTGAAGTCTACGCTCTTAGCTAGCGATGTGGTGTAGGTGTTCATCAAGGATGTGGTTAGACTACATGGTGTTCCAAAAAATATTGTATCAGACAGGTATGTGAAGTTTACTTCCATGTTTTGGAAGGCATTATTTATAGTCTTGGGCACATAGTTGGCCTTCAATACAGCTTAACATATGCAAATGGATGGACAGATAGAAAGGGTCAACGAGATATTAGAGTACATGTCGAGGATGTATGTGATGCATCAACAATGGAAGTGGGAAGAGTATCTCCCTTTGGTAGAGTTCGCATAAAACAATGGTTATCAGGAGTCACTAAGGATGAGTAATTTTGAGGCATTGTATGGGTAGAGTTGTAACACTCCTATCAGTTGGAGTGGCTTGGTTAGTAGGGTATTGATTAGGCCAACCATGTTAGTAGACATGGAACAAGAGATGCATGTGATCAAGAAGAATCTCAAGGCAACACATGATAGGTAGAAGGGTTATGAAAATAGGAACAAATTGTTTAAGGAGTTCTAGGTTGGGGAACATTTGCACTTTCAGATCAAACCAAAGAAGAGCTCCTTACGAATTGTCTCATGTGCCAAGCTGGCACCACGGTTTTAGAGACCCTTCAATATCATCGAGAGGATTGGGCCATTATCCTATCAACTTGCACTGCCTCTGAAAGTGAAATTCCATGATTTTTTCCATGTATCTTTGCTTATGAAGTATGTTAAAGATGTCAATAATGCGATTGATTGGTCTATATTGTAGGTGGAACTAGATGGAGAATTCCAGCCGGAGCCTCAATGTGCTTTACAGAAAAAGGTGCAATTCTTTGGAACCAAGCAATAGATCAAGTTAAAGTGCAATGGAAGCACTTTGGGCCTGATGAAGCTACATGGGAGATGGAGGATCAGATGCAAGCCGTGTATCCTTCCTTGTTTTCTAGTTGCGGCAACACAACTTGATATGGTGGTTTGGTATATGCTTTATGATGGTTTCATATATGCTATATGATGTCTTGATATATCCTTAGACATGTGTTTAGTATATTTTTTTATATATGCTTTGGTATATGATTTGGCATATGTTTGGTATATATATATTGATGATATTGTTATATGTGTTAGTGTTAGTCTTTGTAGCCTTCCTCCAATGATCAAACATGCTCTTACACAAGTGATTTTAAGGTGTCAAGGTCAAATTTTATCATTTCAGTGAGTCTTCAAGTAAAATTTCATCACTAGGCATTAGGTGTAGGGTTTGCTTGTACTCCTTCCAAAATTGTCCAAATGTCAGTCCATGTCACCATTCAGTTGAGTGTACCACCATTCAAAGGGTTGTCATCATCATGTCAAGTTCCATTGGGTCATTTAACACCTTGTTCAAGCTTCAGTTGCGCCTAGGAAAGGTTCCTTTCCCTCTCCTAGGGTTTTGAAGCTAATTCCTCTTGGATGGTCAAATCATAAGAAAAACTCGTATCCTGATGTTCATACACCTTCCTTTATCCATAATGTACCTTATCAAACTCTTCCCATCACTGAGATTCCCCAAATTCCTCATTTTTGCACAAACCCTAGTTTCTTTGCTACAACCTGTGAATTTTCTACGTTGGGCCTATGTTTTTCCTTTTTGGACCCCTTCCCCTCACTCAATTTCTGGTATTCCACTTTCCCCTACTTCCTAACATCCCTTCATACTTCTCAAAATTTCCTGAAGAATTTAAAAGCTCCCTATCCCCTTCATTTCGCTTCATTTTGACAAATCTCTTGTTACCCACATTGGGGTAGGTTTCACTCAAATGATGTTTCTGAGCAATGGAAGATGAATTTGGAAAATTGAGAGAGGTTTTTGTTGACAACTAACCAATGAAGAAAAAACTCCTTCACTTTTTACACAGCTATCATCGTTTTGAACTAATGTCAAAAATACAATCACCTTGGGAGAATTGATGCACCTCTGGAGTGACCTCGGGAAAATCAAGTTTTGTCCTAGCTTGATTGGCCAAATGACTTTATTGATGATCGAAATGATAACTAGAGACAGGTATATTTCGAATGAGCTATCATGAGATCAATTTGGATTTGAGGAAGGCATTCCAAAGTTGACCGCAAAAACACTCTACCTTGAGGCAGCCCCATTTGGCATATTTTGACCAGTCTTGGGAGATTTGATTTTTGACAGGGAAAATGAACTCCAAAAAAGATAAATTCTGGTTGGGTTGTAAAGTAGACTCAAATAAATTTCCAACAAGCTATCTTGTGCTCAATTTTGACACCAGGAAGGCCTCCAAAAGTCACCTGGAAGAGAGCACGATGCACAGGAGCAGGATTCCCGACTTTTTGTAAGTGGGCCCACTCATATGCACTTCAGTTTTTCGGCATGGTCAGTTATCCAAGTGGAAAAGGAATGCAAAGGGTCACCCAAGCCATTTTTCATGTTTGTAGCACTGCACCTGTAGCTTATGCTTGGCTCTCCACCTTCATTTTGTGACTCTTTGGCATTCTATCTCTTCATGGCACATTCTATATATTGTATGCAAACCATTTGCAAAGGAATTGGTTTGTTGGCTTGTAACTTCTGGTGGACTGTGGGAAAGAAACTTTGTTTCTGCACTGTATATTTTTACAGAGAATTAATGAAAGGAAGGGGCTCTCTTTCATGAGATTCATGTGGTTGTGAGTGTAGCAAATGTCTCCCTTATGTTTCATATGTACCTGATTATGTTTCATAGTTCATTTCATATTCATTTCTAGTGAAATTTGCTGAGTGAGATTAGGTAGAATTCAATTTTATTTCTCTACCTGTGGGAAAATTTCATGTACAGTGTTCATTATTTTGTTTAAAAGGATTCATGTTTTCCATGCCCCTTTCACCCTCTTAATCAATCTCTCCATTCTGCCATATCTTAAAACTAAATTGCTATCCTTTCCGCCTACCATGCCCCAAGAAATAATCTGTGCCTTTATGTTAAGTTCTCTTTTCATTGAGGTCCAGTGGTCCCATAACATCCTAGAAACACAGTCATTCTTAAAAATCACTCCTTATATTCATTTTCACTTACTAGCCTAAGATAAATAGTTCGTTTGAAAGTCATTTCAATCCTTTTTGTTCATCTATTCACTGAGTGTGACTTGGAGAGAGTCGTCTCCTATTCTGGTAGGGCTAGCTACAAGACTGAGTGTGGTTTGTGGTTACCCTGAATTTTGCCTTCTTTAAGCCTGTGGTAGATTTAGGTGCTAACAATATCTACACCTATTTATGGATGTAAATATCATAACGAGTTATGTTATAGAGCTCCACTATTCCATATGGGTGTCATGATATTCTTCTATCAAGTGGTTATGTTATCATGGTGCTATGATGTTATATGAGTTGGAACTCAACAGGATTATGATTGTAAATACAATAATGAGGTGTGTTACAAAGCTCCACTATGTATTATGTTGTCATGTTGTCATGATGTTTTTCTCTTGAGAAGATCCTTCATTGTAAATATTGCATCGATTTGTGTTATAAATCTCCATGAGAAGTATGTCTTCTTTCAGTAGGTTGTTGAGGTGTATGTGTGATTAAACACTGAGGATGGTAGCCCCCAAGGGGGAGGGTTCGGTAATAGCCCTGGAGAAAATTCCATGAAATAAAAGTTAAAAGCAATAACCATGGTCGATGGGACACTTATTCCAAACTGAATGTTGGGAAAGATATCCTAGGGGTGTCCATTTGGTTTTTTATGGCTAAGGAAATTGGCAAACACAATGGTTGAGGCATTAAAAGGAAAAAAGGGAATTTTTGGCACATTTATTTATGCAAATATTAGAAATTAGTAGAAAAAGGAAGTGAAAGGTCATAGGTTTCATGTGAGGATGAAAATGAAGGAAAATAATGAAAAATGAAGAAAATAGAGGCCTCATACATAACAATGATTTTGAGGATCAGTTTGTAACCTTTGGTCAATTCAGCATTGGATTTCTCTCATTACTCTCTCTCTCACATACACTTGAATACTTAGAGTTTTCTTTCGAGGGTGTGGCATACTTGGATTCCTAGAGCAAGAAGGCAAAGGAAGGGTAGGAAAGGGAAAAAAGACATCGGCAATAGGAACTATGTCATATTTTCTTGGAGGTAGCAATTTGTATATATAATTTCTTCACTAGATTTTTCATGCATGGCATATGCATGTCATTACTTTATCTTTCATTAGCATGAAGGATGGTCAGGATTGATAGTGGATTTCCTAGCCTTTCCATTTTTTCTAGATAGCCATGGTGATTATGGGTTTACTTTCATTTTTTGTTTTTGGTTGATTCTCATGTTTCCTTAGCTTCGGTTGAGTTATTAGTCCTGGAAGCCCTGTTTCAACAAATGATCTAAAAGCCCTATAACAACTTGGGTTGAGTTACTAGTCATGCAATATTTGGTTGGAAAAACACTCTGGAAGCCCTTGGTGGGTTGGATTTCTAGTCCTAGAAGCCTTGGTTCAACAAACTCTTTGGAAGTCTTCTATAAGTTGTGGGTTGAGTTACTAGTTTTGGAAGTCTTGATTGGATAAACACTCTAGAAGCCTTGGAAGGTTTGGATGGTGACCAATATGATGATGGTTTTGTGATGTTTGACCATGCAATGGAATCACTATTTGATGGGCTGAGGTGGATGAACTTTGGAAGCCCTACATGATTTTTGGTTGATGTGTCATATGAGATCCCACATTCATACTTCGAATATGACACATGGGTGAATGACTGAAGAGATATTTGGCTCAGCCATTCTACGATCTGCTGGAACATGGATATCCCATCTGAAGTTTGGATTTTTATTTATCAATGAAAGTTTATTTCCCCTTATATTTATATGATAATTTTGATGTATTGTACATGTTCTATATGGTTTTACTTTCCTGAGTAATTATTTCCCTATTATGTTGGTTATGTATGTGTTTTATGACAGCAGCCATGTATGGCTTTCCTAATCTTTTTACTTCTAATTGAATGATCAATGTATGTATGACCTAATGGATGAAATGGAAGTTTATGTGTGGATGCATCAATGGTTATTTGTGATTCTCAGCTAAGTATGATATCACTATGTTTAGAACTATTAATTACACATGTAGATTACACATTTGCAATATGCATCACAAGATCTTTATCATGGCTAGTAATGGTCTAAACAATGTCTTGAACATGTATTTTGTTTAGTACTATCATTTCCATGTTAATTTACTGATGTGAAGAGATGGTTCAATTCTAGGAACTGACCTCGGCTCTGGACCTAAATATGTGGCTCAAATCCTAGAGTCAATGGCATAGCACTGACTATTTCGGTCTTTCATCACTAGCAGCCAAGCCTGTGAGAGTGACTTCAAGTTTTTGGTCACACTCATGCCTATAGCATGGGAGAAACTGAGCCTCAAACTATCCAAAATCTCAGTGGGACCACAAGGAAAGTTGTCTAAAGTATTGGATTGGTTCCAGAGGGCCTTGTAGTTGATAATTAATTTATGTATGGTGTGTTTCCATCGATTCCACTTCTTTAACGTGACTTGGGAGGTATAATCATATCATAGTGGCCTCTTCTCACATTTTTACCCCGGATAGCTAGTTTTCTTGGGTAGATGTTGGAGGAGGGTGTTACATAAGAACAATGGAATGGAGAATTTTTAATTTCTTTGTATCATGTGAAAATGAGCTACATATTTCATCTACTAGTAGTTCTTATGGGTAGAATTTAAATACTTATCCACAAACTTAATTTAGTAGGATAAATCCTCATTAGTTGGACCAAAGTGTGTTCAAGTGGCACTAAGAATGCCCAGTAAATGATTCCTTAGTATCCACCTATTTTTTTCAATTTGTGATATTTGTATTATTGAGGAATTTGTGTCCAAGGGAGCAAAATCCAAGGAGATTCTTCATCCATTCATAATGGAGTAGACTTCGTAGAATTCACAACACCCTTTACCCTTGATTTCAAAAGGGGAAAAGCTCCCAAACATTGGAAAAAACTAGAGAAAATGATAAGTGTGCATAAGAGGAGTGTGACCAGTAGTTCGCTTCAAGCAGCAACAACAAAGTGTAAGAAACCACACATTGGATAGCTGGTATTAGTATTTGGAGAGTTTCTAAGTGATAGTATTTCCATCAATTACCTTCAATGTTTGTTAATTTTGCCATCAATTCCAAAAGGAAATATTTTTGAGAAACATGTTGTCCTTGACATAAAATCTAGTCATCGATGTAAATTCATCAAATGGGTATAATTTTAGGGGAAGTTTTTTTGTTTGTTTATGATTATTACTAATAAAATCTAGCCTACAGGTAAATTGTTCAAATGATAGTGAAAAGTGTTTAGATGGATATCCCTCTAAGAGACCTTTCCAACAGTACATGGCACCTAGTAGATCTTCTAAATATTAATGAGAAAAAGTGTTTTAAGATGAAGCAATTTTATGTTGGATAAGGAGCACATTTAAGAAATATTGAGTTCTATAATGTTTCTAGAACTAGGTTCATCTGAGCTTATCGATGAAACGAATAGAATATCTAGGAGGTTTTGTATCGACATAAGCTTAGTGTTGTGTGATTATTTAGAATTTGGATTCAAGTGGAAGAAAGGGTCATGTCAAGGTTGCAATAAAGCATGGCTTCATATTGAATAGTGTATCTAGGAAACTCAACGTCTTGAAGGCATTACCAAGAAAAATTACACAATGATGTTTAATTCATATGACATGGTGGTGGATGCCAATTGGAGGATAAAGGTAACGTGATGACATGGCATAGTGACATGGAACACTAACAATGTGACAAATGTGATATGGAAAAGCCTGAGTAATTGACAATGGTAATGCGACAGTAGTGGAAAGCGGTAGATGGTGAGTTGTGTAACAATGATTTGATATTACGGCGGGCAAGCCAAGTGGGGACATGATGTGGTATGGTTGGGTTCTAAAATTTTTCAAGGTTCCATGTGCACAAAACAACAAAATTAGAACCCCCATCTATTAATATTCAGGCATATGCATGGGCATTAGGATGAATATTGATCATTACATACAAGAGGACAACATTATTTTCATGGTGTGCTTTAAGGAAGTTTCCATGAGTTTAGTCACAGAAGTGATAAATCTTAGATCCCCACCCCAAGCATTTGTCATTGTATATGAAAAGGGGCCCCGAGATGATTCTTATTCATTGAAACAAATCAATTGACAACCAACTAATTTTGGAGATGAAAATGAATTGTTGGGGCATGGGTGGTGATCTGATATAGGTAGTGAGGACAAGAAGACAAGAATTATGGGTATCCTAATGACATGAAGGTTAGCACATGTTGACGACACAACATAATAAGTGATGCATAAACCAAATTTCATCCAACATGTGGCAGAGTATGATAAGTGACACGTGGTAGGATAAATTAGAAATTTAGGGTAGCCAAGTGGGACATTTATAGGTGACACATGCCATCACCCACATGGTGCCGCATGGGACAATGATCATAGAACTCCATCATGATGATGTCAGCACTAAAATTCCCTTAAATAATTAAGGTTGTGTTCTTGAATCCTCTGTCACATTGGAACAAATAATGAACCCTGAAGGGCCTAGGAGTTGGAATTAAGAGACTAATGACATGGTCATGATGTATGGTCCTATGGGGAAATTCTCATAGTGCTCATTAGTGTCAAGATTATAATTAGAACGACAGTTCAAATTGGTCAAATGGTCATGACTGTTTGATATAGTTGTAAGGAAAAATTATTATGGATAAAACCATGGATGAATACTTATGGTATTCAAAGAGATATGGTTATAAAGAGAGGGATATTAAGACATGAAAGGTTGGAGATGCTACTGAAAATAGAGGTCGAGAGAAAATTTTGGTGTGTAGGTGCCGAATTTGGTAAAAACAAAATAACAAAAATTAATGAGGTTAAAGCCTGTAGGAAATGATATATTGAATATGTAATAAATGGCATGATTAAGTGCACATTTTTCATTCACAATAGTGAGTGTGAATAAATGTTATCATAGATTCAAACAATTGGTTCAATTTGAATGAGAAGAAGGATTTTCATGTTAAAAAGGAATGAATGTAACGTTGTAGGAATATTAATTGATGAAATAAATGAAATAAGTCTGAATTGATGTATAAAATTGGTGAGTTGAATAAGAATTAAAGGATTTGAAACTACTATGTGTCTGTGAGAGACAGAGAGAGAGAGAGAGAGAGAGAGAGAGAGAGAGAGAGAGAGAGGCTTCTACACTCTATTCACTCTTCCAACAATTCTACCCACAACCTCGGCTTGTAGAATTGTTTCAACAACCTCTACCTGACCTTACCTATAATTTATTAAAACCTCTTCAATATAACTAGATATTGGTGGCCACCCGCCTCTTCCACTTGGACCCCAACACAATTTTCTACTAGTTTCCTAATTTACAACATAGTTTCCTATTTCGATAGTTTCCTATTTTCAGTAGTTTTCTGAGTCGTAAACATCCAAAGTTGTTTTGAGGCCCTAAACGGTGATTTTTGGGGAAATCGGAAAAATTTAGACCAAGACTATGATTACAATTGAATTTTTGTCCTTGAATACACCTTTCTAATTGGATATTGTACATGCCAAATCGAGATCGTATGCCAAAGTCACAATTTGGGAAAGTTGATATTTAAACTAACCCCATTGGGGCCCACCATCTTTCAACATTTCATCTCCTAGGGTTAGCTTTTTGGATTTTTAGGGTTTCTCATCATTTCTAGATCATAAAAATGCCTCACAACCTCATTGAACCATAGTTCAAAAGGCATGCAATCATTACATCTCTTCTTGGAGATAAGCTACCATTGCTCGAGCTAATTTATTATCACTATACATGTAAAAACAATCTAGCATTTTTCTATTTATTTATTGAAGTTATGTTTTGTTGTATCTCTGTCTTTTCACTTAAATATGTCTTTCATTCATTCCTTCATAAATATGGATCAGTGGTATCAGAGTTGACTTTTCCTTCTCTATTCTTTTTGTTCATGTTCCCAATGAGGTCAAGGTGTAAGGAGCTAGGATTGGAATTGGTTGAGACCTTCCAATATTGACCTCAATGACCCCAACAACCTCCTATGGAGGAAGAAAATAACGTTGAGGGAGTAGGAGATCCTTTCAAATAATTGCTTGAAGAAGCCCTTAAGTGACAAAGGAATGAGATGAAGGATAATTTTACCTAAATTCTTTAGCGAATGCCAATGGTAAAAACATCTTCATTTAGTAGTCACTTCAAAGGAACCCCCTCTTTAACGTACACGTTAAATTCAACATTCCTATATATCAAGGCAAGTTAGACAAATACTCTAGATAGATAGATAAATTTGCTAGAAGGATACTTTTTAGTTCATAATTTTTCTATCAGGGAAAATATTACTTTTGCACTCCTTAAAACAATCCCCCCATTTCGAGGACTAGTGGGAAACTTACTATGAGTACAGGGATGAGGATGAAGCTTCACTAATTTTAGTTGTAACCTCTTGGACTCTTACTAAGATGTTGTTAAGGAACAATATTACCCTATTGACAACTGCAACAAAATTTTTAGGGATGGAAGTTAATCTTAAAGTTTAGCAACCTTGGTGAATCTTAATAGCCTCTAATATCTAAATTTTAAAATATTTTATCATAATTTTTTCAAAAGGTTTAGATATATAATTATTTAATATTAGACAATATATAATATTAATGATTTGTAAGGTAAAATAATTTTATACAATAAAATTTCGGTGAATCACTTTTAGAAAAAATGAAAAACAACAAATATCTTTTTTGGAAGAAGCATGGAATATTGGCCCAACTGCAAATATTACCCTCTAAAAGTTTCCCTAAGGAGATATGAATACACGTACAGAAAATGAACCACACTACGACAAGAAAGGAACCAAGAAGTGTTGGAGTTCATGAATATCTTTCACACCCTATGGATGAAGTTGGGTATCAAGGACTGTAAGTGACATATGGTTCTCAAGTACCATGGATTCTTGAACAAATAGAGTTATTGGACATCTCCTCACTTGGCGCAACATACCAATATGTTCTTAAGAGTGAGTAGAAATTTAAACAAAAGAAGCAAGACTATGGATCTATGAACCCGAAGCTAGTAAAGCGCACCTCTAAACCACAAAAAAAAAGGACAGAACCAAGGTCGATCAACATATTGTAACATGAGTTATTTTTTATAAGATAGTTCTTATTTTATAAAAGAGGGTATGAAAAAATAAATAAAGAAGTAAAATATGAAAAAAATAGAAAAATAAAAAGAGATGAACCCCATTAAAAGAAAGTAAAAACTATTTAAATAAGTGTGCTTGTTTATGTGCCACTTCATGAATAAATTCCATTTGTAATAATAAAGGTCTTTGTGTAGCTTGTTTTATGCCACAACCTTTTCTGCTGATCTGAATCAAACTATTTAATTTTGATAAGATCATTTAAATTTTTGTTCTGGACTAGAGAATAAATTCATCAAATAGTTTAATCTTGGTTGAAAATTAGAAATTAGGTTGGATTAGGACAAATAAAAGGCCTAATATGCTTAAAATTTGGCCTAAAGTCATATAAATTATGTTTACATTAGTTAAACAGTTTAAAGGGGTAGCTAATATAAATGCACCCTTAATTAGAATAACTTTCATTATTGTTTAAATACCATGTAAAAAGAGTAATTAACTATTGTAAATCAATATGTTTCTTATGCTTTTAAACCAAAGTCATAAAATGACATAATCCTTTGTCAACATGTGTTAATCTTCAGGCAAAGATCAATAGTTATTAGCCTCCCCGCCAAGATGAACAGCAGGAAATCTCTTCACACCCCCTCGCCATGAAATGAGATAAAGACGGGGGTGGGTGGGGGAGGGTGCGGGGCGGGGGGGGTTGTGAAAAATGTTTTTGCCCATGCAGTCCCCTCACGTACATGTCACTCCCTCTACTCTTTTCACTCTCATTGCTCCAAAAGACTTACCACTACCCCCCCTCCAAAATATACCACCCACACTCCTGCGCTTCATGATACCATGCCAACGGTCACTCCTCCCATGCCATTCTCCTCCAATCACTCCATGCCATGTGCCCTCACCTGATATCTCTTAACTATTCCCATGTATCTATTTCTGCCATCAATTCCTTTCTCATCATTGCTCTTCCTTCCCGTTAATGAATTAATTTTCCAATTATTTGATTAGAAATGACCTCTAATGTAACAAACATCCTCAATTCCTTAGAAATATTCATCTTCCTAATTACATCTTCCTTTCTTCTACTACTATTCCACTATTTCTATTCACTGCTCTAGTTTGCAAATTCTTTGTTTAACTGAGCTTGTAACTGAAAGTATCCACTTAGCTACCTCTACATTTTTCTTCCCTACCCCATTACAACTTTGTTATACCCATGGATCCCAAGAAAAAGGATAAACCCTCGGCCAGATCCTCTCCAACTCTAGAAACACCATAGACCTCTAATTCCTTTGACCTAGACCATATCCCATTAGCCGATCAATACTGCAAAGTTGTATACACCAAATGTGAATTCGACATGTTAAAATTACATAATTGGCTAAAATACACCTGCTTTGATTCTGAGGATGAAATAAAGTTTCATGAATCCAATTTACCTTTTTACATGTTTCCCTAGACTTATTCCTTTCCTATCCTAGTTATATGGTGCCAATTCAAATATAATCCTTTACAAAGAATAATTGTAGCTCATAATGAAGACATTCTGATAACTATTTCTACAAAAACCATAAACAAAATGCTTCTGATACCTAACAGTCACTCCCATAGTTTTTTCTCCACTGCAGCCCTAATTGACCTATATCACAAGTTGACTTTCCCTCACAGAGCTCAAATATTTGAGATCTTTATCCCTGAAGATGTAGAGCTCCCGAAGAAAAATCCTCCTTACCTATCATATATGTTCCCTAAAAGAGCCAAACATATCATTTCCCTTATTTCTTGCTTGTTAGGCTATCAATCTATCCCATGGGTAGATGAAGCTATCCTAGGCTATCTGTCTATATTTTCCAAAGAAAATAAGCCTACCTTAATGTTTAACTACAGTCAATTTTTTGTTGAAGCTATGCATGAGAAATTGATGAACCTCGCTACTAAAGGAGTGTTTAAATACTCCTCTATTCTATTTCATATGTTTATTTTTCAATAGGGAGACAAGTTGCCTATTGTTTTGCACAAGCAGGATGATTAGAAAGAGACTCAAGCAGTTATTCACTGGACTTCATTGATTAGAAAGAGCTCAACTAAGTTCAGATTCTCTAATTTCATAGATTGTTTCATTCACCTAGCTCCACAACTCCTCAGCAGTCAGAGTGAACCCAGGATCAGCTTAGAAATTAAAAGGATCCCGCACCTCAGTGATCAAGTTAGAATAGGAGACTGATACCTTTACCAAAACTACAGAGAGATCTGAGTATATGGCTAAGAGCTAGCTCCACGTAAGTTTCGAAAGTATGTTCCAATCAAAATTTTCTCTTTGTAACATATTAGGCAGATGATGAACATGGATGAGCTCCATTTCATTTCAAGGAAGAGAAGATCACAATTTAAGATCAAGGCACAGGTTGGATCATCCATCTATAATACCATATCAACTAGTTTAGAGGTAGATGCTATTTCCAAACAGATGGGTTTCCAACCTAGCTTTGCTTGGTTCTATGATCCTTTCAACATTATTTCAAACTTCAGGATGGAACTCGAAACCACTCCATATAATGATACACTTAGGACAAAGATTGAGAAGTTTAGAAATTATGAACAATGGGAAGAGAATACTGTTCAAGAAGAAGAAGAGTAAGTTTTACCTCCTTCTATTATTTAGACTCCTACTTCTCAAACTAAACATGACAAGAGGCCTAGGAAAGGATCATCATCATTAGCAATTGGAGATAAGGAATTCATCCATTACCAAAAGAAATCAAGGATTTAATCAAAGGAAACTACAACTACTACTAGAACTCATAGTCAAAAGGAATCTATCATCATCAATTTGAATGATTCACAGGTTTCTGTAGGGATAGAAGCACCTATAATTACTACTCCATCTTCTTCTTCTTCTTCTTCTTCTTCTTCTACTTCACAGAATTTGCTAGAAATTACTTAATCAACAAGAGCAAGTGAAATAGAGGAGTTAAATGTTTTCAATAACTTCATTGAAATCAAGGAAAATAATGAAACATTGAAATCTAATTCCTATGCACAGTTTCTGAAGACAACTAACACATCATAGCAGAAGTTGCTAACAATATTTGACAGTGAGAAGGGAAGAATGTAAAGGGCCCTTTTGCAGGCTCAAGTCCCTTTTCCTAAATGTTCTTCTGATTATAAGAAAACTATATTTACATTTGATGAAAATCAGATACATCCTATTGATCAAATGGACATGCATAGGCAGTCTGGTGAGATGTTGTTCTCAACCATGAAAAACACTGCTATGGCATTATAAAAGCTTAAGATTTCTTTGTTGAATGTATAGACATTGTTGAAGATTCAAAAAATATCATCTTTTGCTAAAGATAACAAGGTTAAGTCTAGTTGATGATGAGTCTAGTTTCAGACTCGAAACGTCAACCAGAAAATATGAACACTGTGGAAAATCTGAACTCCATTCAAAAATCTCACCACAGTAATCTGCAATCCAGAAAAGGTTAAGTCATTGGAGGACTTAGTAATTAAAATTGGATATGACCCTACTAATGTAAAAGTTGCTAAAGATATCATCAAGAAGAAGAGCACATACACTGCATTATTAAGAAAGTAATTGAAATTGCCTTCTATAGAGGACCCCAAAACCAAGGAGATAGTAGAGAATGAGCAACACAAGGAAGAAATGCTCAAACTAATAATTGAGAAAAATGTACAAATTAAAACCATGGAGGAGCAGATTGAGAAATTACTTGAGGAAAAAGAGAAATTTACTCAGTTAGCTATAGCTCCCATCACTGTTATTCCTATTATAGTGTCCAAAATTGTAAGGGAATCTGCATCAGCCATAGGGGAATCTTTATTCATAGCACATGATTTGAACAAACTTTCACAGGATCTCACACACCTGAAGCAAGAGAATGAAAGTCTTCATAAGAAATTTCAAAATTTGGAAGCTCAGAAAATAAAGAATTAAATAATGTATGTTGAGGAAATGCAGAAAACACATAGGTTGAACAAAGGAATTGAAGATTTACAGAGTTAGTCAATGATGGCTTAGACCTTGGCCCAAGCCAAGGAAAGCATGTGAGTAAATATCCGTCAAGCCATGAATGAAGTTTGACCTTTCATTCAAATCATTTTTGAGTTGGAGGAACTCATAAATAGATGTCTTGTATCCATTGATCAAGTAAAGTAGCTACTGAAAGATAAACCATGTGAGGTTGAGAACATGATCAGAGTTCCTAACTCAAAAACTAAGGCTGAATTAGACTATATTCAAATTCATGATAGAATAAAAACCATATTGGAAATGAAGAATGTGTTGCAAAAGAAGAACTTGATGAATCAATTAGACACCAAGTGTCAAACCTTGAATACTTCAGTCTAGGGGTTTAATTTTAAATTTAATTTACTGAATTAGAAAGGATTGCCAGGATTAGTGGCCCCAAATGACAGGGTGATTAGTCTAGAATAACACTCCCAGAAGCTTTATACAATAGCCACTGATAAATCAAACATTGCAGGTATAAAGGGGCATGTTATAGGGAAACAAGCATTAGAAGCTTTATATGTTTATTTGACTATTAAGCATGAAATTAAGCATGTTTTTGTAAATAAGCCCACTCTTGAGAAATACACCAAGGTTGATGAAGTTTACAAAAAATTGGTAACTATTTCCATACCAAATGAAGACTAATGGGATAAATTGTGTGAAGTTATTGAGTAACTTTCATAAAAAATTGAAGGATAGCTTAGCAACACTTTTTGGGCACCACAACATCAAAAAATTCCTAAAGGATAGTGCCAACAATTAGCAGTTTTGAAATATCTACAATTTTGTACTATTTTTGTAATTTTGTTTTGAAAATATATAGTAGAACTTTTTGTATAATTAACTCCTCATTCAAATTATAAGGGTTGAAACCTTGTATGAGCATTGAGAATATAATTGTAACTGAGCTGGAGATTTGCAAAGTTAATGAAAGGATTCTAAATTTTCCTACTATAGTTTTGTCTTCTTGTAAGTTTTCATATGTTCTTATTTCATTACGTATTGCTTCATATATTCAATTCTTTATGAAAAGAACTAGGTAAGATCATACTAAGTATCAATTAGTCTTAAATCTCTTATGAAGTTATCAACAATAACTAGGGACTAGCTTATAAGACTATTTGTTATTATAAACTCTCATATATCAATTAATTATCACACAAATCTACATTCGTTTGAATATATTTTGTTCTACAGGAAACATTGTTTATCTGTATTCTTTTCTTATAACCAATCAAATATTCTATTGGAATATTTAGCAAGTTATACCACCACATGTTCTTCTATTCATTCAATTAAAATAAATTAACTATAGCTAGATAGATAGTAGCCCTTTCATCTAGCTTAGTAATTGTTAAAGCTTAAGCACCTATTTTCAATAATCCGTATCATTGGTCATCCATAAAATTTAAAAGAAACAAAATATTTTAGATTCTATGGCATGACAAACTGACCTACAATCATATCAGTGGACAGCATGATACATTTCAACCCATCAAATCAACCAACAAAGACTAGCAATGGGAATATGAAGAAGAAACAAGAAAGTGGTGTGACTTCCATAAGAGCCCC
Organism: Pinus taeda; assembly: GCA_000404065.3. Taxonomy (NCBI): domain Eukaryota; kingdom Viridiplantae; phylum Streptophyta; class Pinopsida; order Pinales; family Pinaceae; genus Pinus; species Pinus taeda. The sequence goes on from APFE030672148.1 coordinate 41,674, forward strand.
ACTCACAACAAAAGTGAATTTCATGCAAATCATTCATTGGCGACCAAGCTAAAAGCTACATAATAATATGCATGTTTCGACTCTAAGCCATAACCCAACAAGGGGAAATAGATAGTTGATGTAAAACCTAGTTCCCTCATTTCCACCACCAAGGTAAAAAAGGGTGAACCCAAATATTTGGAGGAGGGTGAGTGATGATGCTCATCAATTGGTAAATTATATGGACCTTAAGGAACCTCTAGCTTAATGAAATCAATTATTCCCATCATTCTTTACATGTTTTAATGATGTTTTTCTTAATGAGGAGAGTAAAGATGAGATGTCATGTCTAGTGGTCTAATGTGCATTGATTGTGGGTTTTGTAGAAAATATTGGGCTAATTAAAGTGCAATAACTTGAATGGGGACAAACAAGAGGGATTCTAGGAGATAAGATCTCCCTCCTTAAATCCTCACTCACTTGAAGATTCCTCAATCAAATCTCATCAACTCGGAGTTGCAAGCGGCCAAGCCATGAAGTTCATTGGGTTGAAGACCAATTGATCTTGAGATTGGACCCAAGTCTCCCTAAATTTAAAGATGTTTTTAGTAACTTCAGTTGTATAAATCAATAGGCTTAGGGCCTCATTAATATTCATATGTTTTTTTCAAAATAGCGAATTAGTTTTCAAGTTCAAGTATTGTAACCAAGCACTCGTATCTATTTTTGATTCCTTTAATGAAAATGAGAAAAATTCCCTTGATCTAGCACTAAGTTGAATCAAAGAGATGAAGCTCCTGGGTTAGGGATGAACCCTAGTAGCAAAGTTTCCTCTTGTTATATATGTATTCTTAGGTTAGCTTCATAGTTAGGGTTAAACTAATTTTGGTGTTGTTAATTTGCGAGCATTGGTAGATGTAATTAGTTTTCTTCCATTTGTGGATAGTTCTAACAATAGAAATATAGCGATAAGAATATATTCTAGAAAGGCTGACACCAAGTGGCCTTCGCCTCAGTTCTCTCTTTCAGGGATCATGGATTGAGGAGCAATTCTCATATAGCCCAAAAAGATAGAATTCTTTCTTTTTGTGTAATTTAGGGTTTCCTTGCTAATTAGGTCATTATCTTGGATTCTCATAGATCAGCTTAAATTGATATTTTTTTATCTCCTAGATTTTGCACTAATTTCATCTCAGTTTCATATTGGTTCCAACCATTTCCATACGTTAGCTTAGCAAGTAAATGGCGATAACCCTATTTTCTTTTACTTAAATACACCTTTCTTGTTTTTTATGAGTTTATACATGAATGCCAATAATGATGTTTGTTGTTGCAGGAGTTTCTAAATTGTAGGGAGACCTCATCTTATCAGCCTCATCCAAGCCATATTCACCCATGATTTCCAAAATTCACTAAGGTCTAAATTCAAATTCTTGTCTTATGAGGACAACTTTCCATCTTTGTTGAGAAAATCCAACCATCTTAAAGCTTTGGCTTGAGTTCTAAGTAAATTCCTACCACTCCCATGCCTTATTCCCTCCTTATTCACCTTTTCCAAGCTCCATCCCACCTTCTAGACCACTCGCTAAGCTTTTGGTTTGCTCCTGTAGTAAAACAAGGGATCCTATAGATGAACTAGTACTTCCTGTAGATATCATGTAGGAAAACCTGTAGTAGCCTGTTTTGAGCCCAAATTGAGAAAAATCATCATTGAAAGCCTAAATTAGGTCCCTACTTTCTCTCCAAGTCATCTCCACCATTTTCCTCATTTTCCTTCACACCTTTTCCCCCTACCAAAGAACCAAGCAAGATTAGCATTTAAGTTTTTCAAGGAAAAAGATAAGAAGAAAAAGTTATTTTGTATTTATTATTGCGCACAGCAGTTAGCACTCTTTAGATCAGATTTCATGCATAGATTAGTTAATACCTCACGTGTGTTAAAATAGGGTTATTTTGCAAGGAAAAATATATTACCAAGTAGATAGAACATTTCATGTTTTTTTGCAAGAATTTCTTTCAGTATTTCCTCCATAAAATATACAACATTTATTTTCTCCCAATTAGGGTAGACTTCCCTTCTCCAAGTTGGTAATCAGACTTCTTCTATTCAATAGAAGGTTGGTTTGAGAAATCCTAGTGGTCTATCAACCAAGCTCAGCAGTGGAAAATAGTAGACCAATTACATCTATTTGTGTATACCGCACTGTCACCTCCAAGTTTGTATGAACCACAAGTTGATGAAGTAAAGTCGGTAGCCCTAGGAGTTGCAAAATCCTTGATATAATATTGGTGCTCATCACTTTTTGGTGCCATTGATAGGGATTTTTCTAAGTATATGTGATTTTTTCTTTCTTCCTTCCTTTTCTTATCTCTTTCATTCTTCAAATAATTCCATTCAGTAATTAGCTACAATTCAGTTTTGCTTTCTTTCAATTTTGCATGTAGTTTAAAAATTAAACAAAAAAACCAATCCTTTCATGCCTCATAGGAATAGGGAAAACTTAGAAAAAATTCTACCAAATACCCCCACTAGTTCAAACAACCAACTTTCCCTCTTCTTCGGTGGTTTTGAATTAGAGGACCCCTTAGATGAACAACTAGAGATTTTTGAAGAGCTTATAGAGAAAGAATAAGAAACCATTCCAGGTAACAGAATGGATGAAAATAGAAATCAAAGGGGAGACACAAAAAGAATTGAGGGCGCTTTTCCCATAAGAGAAACTAATGGGGCTATAAAGATGAAAATAATAAGCCCCTCTACTCTTCCTCCCTTCCATGGTTTAACCACAAAAGATCTAGGTACTTTTTTTTTGAATTTGATGTCATATGTTGTTGGCTTATACGGGCCTGACCCAAGTTCGGAAGAATTATTTAGCCAAACAGATCCCGCAGCTACCATCCCTTTCGGTAACAACCTGTGGAGCACGAAAGGAAGTCTCACCCAAGGTAGTAGGAGAGGGTGATGGAACTAGGTTTCCGCACCCTAAGGATGTCTTGGTGTGGTTTGGATGTTTCACACACTAGTTTAAAGCTCTTCGCTACTTGGTATTCGTCCAGATCCAAATTGATTATATTTATTAGTGCGCTACTCTATTGGAGGATGCAACTACAACTTAATAAGATTTTTAAGCAAACATTTAACCAACACAACATATTTGTGCATTAAAACAAACCTAGATTTACAGTATTTCATGTAATAAGCAATTTAAATTAAGAAAATATTATGAAAGTTAGGTTCACGATAGCTCAAAAGGAATACATAATTTCAGAAGAAACTCATATTTATTTCCACTTATCCTCAATACATTCAGATCTGCCACTTGCACTTAGCTGCAAGGGTCCACGCACACAGTTGAAGATTTTCTAGGCCTCTGTGTACACAGCTGCAGAGCCTCTATCTACTACCCCAACCCTTGAGTCAAACTTACATATTCTTTCAGGCTATCTCCCTCAAAAACCCATTACATTCCATCCTTTTCAAAACCAAAACTACCTTTCCCTCATAGACCCACACTCTATTTATATCCTTCCTTAGCCTGCGATCCTTGTGTGGGCTGACTCTATTTATATTTCTTTACATTCTTTTTAGTTGGACTACCCCTTGACTCAATCCTATTATATTTCATGCTCCAAATACTTCAAAGCTTTTAAAATAGTTTAATCCGAATTTTTGGGCATTCTGCCCCAAAACTATTATGTGGGACCTCTGCTACCCAACAGTCCCCCAACACAATCATCGTGACTCGTCCCAAGTCACTCGTTGGCGTGGCTAGATGCTCTGCCTTGGCTTCGCGACTCACCTTCTTTTGAGTGGTGCTTGTCATCCTGCTGCTCTTTTATTGTCTCCTCTAATGCTTCATCCAACTCCTGCTTCAATGTTTCTACCATGTCTCGCAAATGATGATGCTTATTCTTCTTTGCTCGGTTAACACAAAACACCCCCTCATAGGGTTTTAACGCGAGTGGGGAAGCCGCATACGAGACCTCCTATACCAATTTCGCCACTTCCAATGTTCGTCTCTTCTCTTCACACCATCTTCTGCAACTTGTGTTGCAATTTTGCAAGACCCTGGCTGTTATCCGCAAGATCCCAATCTTTGAGGGACATCAGAGATGGCTTATTAACTACATATCTACTTGTGGTCATTGTCTTTCCATCCTTTCGTTGTTCTATTGCAGTGTACCGACTTGTCCCTAGGCAAGGAAACAACATTTGGACCAATTCTACTTCATGTTCCCTCTTTTTCGGTACATCCACTATCAGCGATGTTGTAGCTTGTGAGACACCTGCAGTAGTCAACACCATACCCCTTAGAGAGTCTCGCTTCTCCATCGGCCAGATCACTATTGTCGGGTGCATTTCTTGTGCAGAGCTAATGAATAGTGTCCTATGTGTTTCCAAAGTGTAGACCACCCTCGATGATTTATAGTCCATGCTAAGTTCAAATTCACTGCTTACCATTCATTCCTACACGTATAAACTGCTCATGTAAATTTTTTGGCAGCTCGTTTCATATCTGACTCGTATTGTTTATCTTAATTTCTCATTGCCCACTCCCTTTTTCCATAATGCAGACATCTTGTCATGAATAGTGATATCAATGGTCATCATTTTCTGTATCCCCACATCCACGTGATCCCTTTTTGCACACCCGCGATCCTTGTGTTTGGTCAAATGTACGTGCACTGTAGTACTCACGTATGTGTCCCCTAGGCTACTTTATCGTCCCTGACCTTCTTCCAACTGGGTGGAGCGGTGAGACTATCCTCTCTTCAGCTAGTCAAGCAGTTGGCCTGCTCATGTAGAGCTTTAGGTGACTGCCATTCACTCTGCCTAGAAAGGGTTCTCCATTGAGTTAAGTTAGCTGAACTGTGCCCCCATCGGTAACTTATTTGATGACATAGGGTCCCAACCAGTGCATGTGTAGTTTACTTGGGAATTTTTCAAACTTACTGTCTTAAAGAAGCACTAGATTATTTTCCTTGAAGCTGCGCACCTTGATATGGCGATCATGCCATGTTTTCTCATACTATTTTTGTACCTATTGTTGGAATCCAGCTAGAAAGTGTTTCTCCTCTAATTCTTCTAGCTATCCAAGCCTTTCTTCCAGTGCCCCGTGGTCTGCCATATATGTGAGTGTTGTGATCCACAAACTAGGCACAATATATCCCATAGACATAACAACTTCCTTGCCATAGACTAAGAGAAATGGTGTTTGGCCTATCATCTTCTTACACATAGTTCGACATGCCCATGGCACAACAGGGATGTGCAATCCCTAGTCATCCTGTCGCATATTACAGACCTTAGTCAACACAATATCCATAATTTTGTTGAAGGCCTCGATGGTCCCATTTTCTTGCAGATGATAGGGCATACTCTCTTGGTGATATATCTGAAATTCCTCAGTGAGTGTGCTGATCATTTCATTCAGGAAATGCATTCCCCTACCACTCATGAGAATTTTGGGTCAGCCAAACCTAGTCAGTTAGTTTTCGAACAAGAATTTTGTTGTTGTCGTAGCCGTGCAATCCTTAACTAGCTGTGTCTCGACCCATCAGGTCAAATATTCGATTGCAGTGATGATATAATGTGTGCCCATCTTTCCTCATGGTTAAATAGGCCCGACGAGGTTGATCACCCATTTCTCAAATGGCTGTAGCTTCATCTGTGGTTGAAGGGGAATTTCATCCCTCCATGATGGTTTGTCAGTCCATTGACGTACATCACAAGCCGAATAGTTTGCTTTTGAATCTTGATGTAGAGTAGGCCACCATAATACAGTGCGAAGAATCTTTTGGGTTATGCCGCGGCCCACATAATGTCTGCCAGCAACCCCTCCATGTGCTTCAGCTAGGATCTATTCACGCTCGAATTCTAGTACATATCTGCAATATTTCATCATTGCCCATATTGTAGAGGTGGCCTGCAATTACAGTAAAATCTATTGCAAATATCACTAATTCCTTCTTTTGTTGGATAGAATACCCCTAAAATGCAGTGCTCGTGGTTAAAAGGTGGACAATATCTTCAAAGTGGCCATCTACAATGTGCATGGCATATAATTGGGCATCCGAGAGTCCCTCCTCCAAATTTGTTGGTTCTTTTCTAGTCTCAATTTGGGAAAGGTGATCCAGTCCTGCATTTAGACATCTCTGCTTTACAAAAACCTCAAAGTCGTATTCTTGAAACAGCAACAACCATCAACAGATGTGCCACCCCAACACAAGCTTATTCACTAGGTACTTGAGTGCAGAATGATCATTATACATCTTAAAATTTCCTCTGAGAAAATAGTGACGGAACTTTTGGAGCACGTATACCATCACCAATCCCTCTCGCTTAGTAGTAGAGTAATCCTCTTTTTTTCTTTGGACAACCTGCAGCTAGCGAGCGCAATCGAGTGATCGATGCCCTCCACTCCTTCTTGAGTGAGTACCATGCCTAGTGTGATACACAACGCATCGACATGTACATGAAATTCAACCTCCCACTTTGGAAGAACCAAGATAGGGGTAGATGTCATCTTTTCCTTAAGAGTTTCTAGGCTATTGTTACAATCCTTGTTCCAAAAACATGTAGCATCCTTCTTCAGTAACTATTCCGTTGGAGACGTAATCTGGGCATAGAATTTTATAGACTTCCGGTAGTAGCCTGTGTGTCCTAATGTAGCATGTAGCTGCTTTACATTTCACGGTGCTTGCAAATTTAGTATGACAATGATATTTGCTAGATCCACCATTTGTCCTTGCTTACAAACCACATGGCTCAGAAAGTTCCCAAAAGGGACGAGGAAAGTATAATTTTTTAGATTGAGCACAATCTGGTCCAGGCAGAAAGTATCCAACATTAATCGTAAGCTCACGGTATGTTTCTTAAGCAAGCCAAATATGGTCTAGTCATCTAGGTAGACTTCTAAGAATTTGTGGATAAATTCCTTGAACACAGCTACCACAATACGAGGAAATATCGCGGGCGCATTCTTCACCCCAAAGTGCATTACTCTATATTGAAAACAACCCCATTTGGTAGCAAGCATTGTCTTGCTCTGATCCTTTGGTGTGATCTTGATCTGATGATACCCAAAGAACCCGTCTGTGAAGGAGTATGCTTCCTACTCACCCACATGTTCTAGTACATCATTTGTAAAGGGTGTTGGAAACGGATCATTAACACAAGCATTATTGAGCTTCTGCAAATCTACACAGATGTGGTTCTCACCCTTCTATTTCTTCTTCGATACAACCATAGGACTTACCTAATCTGACTCTTCGACTGATTCAATAATGCCTGCTTCCAGCATCTTGTCTAATTCTTTGTGGACCTTCACTTTGTATTTTGGATTCAATCGGTAAGGTCGTTATTTCACTGACTTTGCATCTCGCTTCAAAGTTATCTTCATCATTCCTAAGTCTCCTAAAATCCCTTTCAGCTCCATAGTTTTTGTAGGGAATAAATCTCGATACTCTCGAAGCAACTTAATGACCTTTTCCACCATAGCATCATCCCAATAGTCCCCAAGAGTAGCATACTTTGGCTCTTCCTCTGTTCCGATATTCACTTGCTTTTTTGTTAATGGCACTATCATGTCTGGATCTTCCATCTCAGGGTCGTGCACCTAGTGACTCCCTTCAAATTCTGGTATATTGATGTTATGCGGGTCATCCTCATCATCTTCTACTTGTACATTGTAACATGCTAAAGCCTGGCTCAATTATTGCAACCATTCTGACATTACGACTTCTTCTGGTTCCAGCAGTGTGCTGAATATGGTGGTTTTTATTATTTGTAATGCATTGTCCACGGTATCTATCCATTGGTCTTCAAAAAGAAATGTTGATAGAAATCCATCGCGCAGGATATCCCACTCTCTGGTGCCATGTAAGAGCTTTGTTTTTGAATCCCAGTTCTGGGGAATGACATCTAGAGTATGATAAAATAAGTGCACCCATTCTGGTTGAAGCTCTGCACCATAAGCTTTGGTCCATTTGGTCAGGTGTAGGAAAGGATCATCTCGACCATCGTATTTCTTAGTTATTTGTAGCTTTGGGTTCCCAAATCATATTTGCATCATGCGGCTGTAGATTCACCAATTTTTGAAGTTCCCTTCATGGGTGTCCCACCATCACGCCGGTGTCATGCATAGTGTCCATTTTAGTGCATCCATTGGTACTCTGGTATCGCGCTTTTGAATTTAAATAGGAATTCATCCACTACTGTTAGCCCATCATACGTTGGCAGCTTGCAATTTTGAGACTTAATGCAATACAATGATTTTGTCATCATATTACAGTCTAACATGATTACCCCGTCCGCCATATTTCACCATCCCTCATCCTCTACATCTAAATCATTGGTGTGTGAGACGACGTAGCCTTGCAAGAGTCTTCGGTCCTCCTTTGGCCTATTTGCAGCAATTTTGTAGATACCATCCAATGCACCATCATTTTCGTCATTGTGCACAGGTTCTGTGTAGTGTGGTCTGTCTGTTGGATCTAGAGGAATGACTACACGGAGCGAATTCTTCTCAAAGATCATCTTCCTCTGTTTCAGGTAAATAACCCCTTTCATTTTTAGTGGCCCACTTTATCCCGAGCAATGCAAGATATGGGCTACTTTCATCCATGATTTCAATAGCTTTGAAATCCGTCTAAGTACTTGTGCCATCAATATCTACTATAATTCATTCCATTACTCCCATGGGAAAGATCTTTTGTTGATTGGAAATCCACAATTGAATAGGAGACCATTGCAGTGTAGGCTTACCCATGTATTTCCAAGTCTGTTTAGGAAATATGTTTGCCTCTGAACCTAGGTCTAGAATGACCTGATCCATCTCATAGTTGCCAATCTGCACTGTTAGCCGCATCTCCTCACCCGTCCAAGATGCGTATCTTCCTAACTTTTGGACTACATGAGGTTCACCCCATCCTGCGCATCTATTAATCACTTCCTGTAACCCTTTAACTGCCCTATTGTTGCAAAGCAGTTTTATGCATGTCTCTAAGAAGGTAGTCAACATCAAGGGATCCATAGCTATCTCAAGTCGATCCCTACTACCTCGAGTAGAGACGACCATGAAGATTTCCCTAGCTTACATATTGTTCTCCCTATGATTGCTCCTATGGTTGCGCCACTCCGCACTACAATGTTTACCGTGGGTTCGTCGTCGCATGGTTTGGATCTCATCATCTACATGTTTTTCGCTATCGTAGGAGGCACCACCTTCCTTTCATGGATTTGTGCTATCAACATGGGGGAGTCTAGCAACTCATGATCGAATTTCTCACAATAAGGACATGATATTCTGGTTGGATTGGTACAATCCTATGCGCAATGTCCTAATTCTCCACAGTTGTAACAGATTAGCTGCCCGAGACCCCTTCCTAATTCCATTTCGCCCCATGCTTGACCCCATCCCAGGAACCAACTGCACGCCATTGCCGCGACTAGATCCTGACGTCACACCTCAGTCTGCAACTTGTAGGTAGGTGCCTAGTCCATCAACATTCAATAGCTATGCCAATCTCTTTCTTCATGACCCACAGATCTACAAAAGTTGCAAAAGAGCTATTGGGGGGTTTGGTTGTATTTTGGCAATAGATGATAGTTATCAGTGTTGTGCTTTCCTCCTACCTGACAGATTGCAAACCAAAGTGGGGCGATCACGCTCGGCCCCACCTGTGGCTTTGGTCGAAATGGTGTCGGTCCCCCTGTGACCACAAGATTCATTAAGACTGGACAGTGATATTTATCGTGTCCTTGGCTCCTACACTTTATACCCCATAGTTCCTATCAAACTTCCGAACGTAGTGTTTGTTCCTGTTTTAACTTCTATATTTCGAAACACAAATTCTAGACCTGTGCTTGGATTTGCCGAACTCCCAACCTTGGGTCTTGTATCAGGGTTTCATGCAGTCACATTGTTGCCTCTAGTGCTTCCGCTTGGGTTGAAATTTGTTGTTGTAACAAAGCCGACATCAAATATGGCATTAATTATGTGACGAACCAAGTGCAGTGTTGTGCATCCATCAGGGTCATGTCGGCCTCATGAATGGTGCTTTCCAACCTCTAATCCAAGTCCAACAGGGTCTCACCAGGCATCATCGTGATCTCTTTGAATCCTACAAACGATTGTGCTTCTGACTTTGGCCGGCTAAATTCCTTTGTTAATTCTGCATGGATGTCCACTATCCCCGTTATTGGGTTGACGCTAGAATACTTCATGTACCATGCTAGCGCTCGATCCTATAGTGCACTGACTAATATGGCTTTCTTGATATTATCATCTGCGACTTGCTGCACATTCCATACTAATGTTAGCCATGGAAAATTTTACGGGCGAATTTTCACCCTTGGGCTAAATTAAGGGGTTTTATTTTTATTGGGCGAATATTTTGTATCATAGTAAATTGTTATAGATACCGTCAAATTTATTTGATAAAAATTTTAGGTATGGAGGTTAGCCCACCTTATATTAAGGGAGAGGGTAAAAAAAGTAAATTTAGATCTTGAAATTAGGAGATACGATCTTCCATTCACCCTCATTTTCAAGAAAATGTATTTATGATAGTTATAAATAAAAATATAAGGTATGGAGGTTAGCCCACCTTATTTTAAGGGAGAGTGTAAAAAAAGTAAATTTAGATCTTGAAATTAGGGGATACAATCTTCCATTCGCCCTCATTTTCAAGAAAATGTATTTATGATAGTTATAAATAAAAATATAAATACAATTGAGGTATGATAAATAAATAAAAGCTCTTTTTATACTTACTCGGAAGTATGGTAAATAAATAAAAATACAAATAAACTAGAGGTATGGTAAATAAATAAGATGTCTTTTTATATTTATTCCATAACCCTCTTTCTATTTAAGAATGCTCAAAAATGAGGTTCCATTTAAGTGAATGCTATGGGCCAAATACCATATTTATAAAAGAGGTATCGTAAATTAATAAAAAATATAAATGAACTAGAGATATGGTAAATAAATAAAACATTTTTTTATATTTATTCCATATGTCACCTTATATTTATGAACACGCAAGTGTGTAAATAAATAAAAATATAGATAAATTGGAGGTATGGTAAATAAATAAAACCTCTTTCTATATTTAGTCCATAACCCTCTTTCTATTTAAAAAGGCCCAAAAAAGAGGTTTTATTTAATTGAATCCTATGGGCCAAATACCATATTTCTAAAAGAGGTATGGTAAATTAATAAAAATATAAATAAATGAGAGGTATGGTAAATAAATAAAGCATTTTTTATATTTATTCCATAAGCCACCTTATATTTAAGGACAATAAAAATAAAAATAAAGATGGCACATGGTATTGACCCATGGTATTCACATGGAATGTAGCCTATTTAAAAGGGGGAATTAAACTAGCATAGATCCATCATTACTTTGTATCAAATATCGTGATATGCAAGCTAACATAGAGTGAAAAATATTTGATCCCTCTTTGGGTTTGGTAAATCAAAAGTAAAAATGGATCTTGTAATTTAATGTCACTTAAACATTTTAACTTGATTAAAATAAAAATATAAATCAAAATCAATTTATTAATTTTATTAATTTTTATAAATTACTAATAGTAGTTTTTAAGCTCCAGGTTTATGATAACCCATGGTATTGACCCATGGTAATATCATGGTATTCATGTGAGCATAAACTATTTAAAGGGGAAATTCTATCACCTTAGATCCATCTTAATTCCGGGTCTACCAAGTGCTAGGAGGGATAAATAGATTTCATCCCTCTAAGAGTGGTACATGTGGAGTTAAATGGATATAGGTTGGTCTTTTATGATAATGAAGATATTAAATAGACTTAGGAAATTATATTGTAAAAAAAAATTTTTTAAGGTGAATGGTTAAAGCTACATTTAGTCACTTCACAAAATTTAGTAAAAAATATTGATATCTGCATTAATATTGGTTTTTTTGATTTAACAAAAAAAAATAAAAAAAAATGAAATATTAACTCTTTAGTTGTCTGAAAAATATGCTGGTTTGTACAACCTTCATCTTCTCTTCTATTTTTAGTTTGTTATAATGATCTGTAGGGATTGGGTCAGTGCACCATATTGTCCTAAAAGGCAGAGATTGTGCACCAAAAAGGAAATTAATCCACATGTTACAACTTTGTTAAAAATGGTATGAAGGTAGTAAATTATGCTAATAAGAAATTTAGATTGCGAGAGATATAATTAACTTTTATTATTTAATTGATGATTTCCAATTAAAATAATAATAAATCTACATTTATATATTTATATATTGATTGGAAGGCTTTTGACAACGGTCACTTCTTTCCATTAGATCCCCTTTTTCAGGTCTTTGGGATACCTTTACTACTTACATTATTTATTATATAGTTGGGGACTTGCTACTTGTTGGCATGTTGTGGGTAACAAACTTGATTGTGTTTTTTTTGTATTCTTGCAGTTGGTTGGAGTCTATGGAATAAGAAAGAAATTTGATAGTTTGGTAAAAGTGGTAGCTTGAACAAAGTGGTAGAGAAAACATTAATCTCCTACCATGACAAACATGGCCACTAAAACTTGCAACATTGTTTGTAGGAAGTGAAAATTATGTTTCCTTTTTCCAAACATGTATGTTAGTATATTACAGTTTAATGAATATGTTTTATTATTATCATATATGGTTCCATACTTTAACAAAACATTTGCCAAGACTTCACAATGTTTTATTATTTAGTGAAAGGTTTTCCAAGATATTACAAGATTTTATAATTTAGTGAAAGATTCACCATGACTTTACAAGATAATATACTCTGGTGAGAGATTCGCTAATTATATATTATAATCATATATATATATATATATATATATATATAATTATATATTATATATACATATTATATTAATGATAAAATTGCCTCCCATTTTTCCTATGTATCATGGGGATACACCCATTTATTATTGATATAAATTTAGGGTGGTTCTTAAAATTTTTCATAATGTTAGCACAAACCAAAATTAATCCTGGTCTTCACCTCTTGCTCCTTTGAATACTAGTAACTGGATCGTGTTTGCTATAGTTACCATTCCTCTACTACTATCCCTAATCCTTTTGATTTTTCAACATTCTTTTCTATAGAATCCCCGCGTTTCACACGAGACCCCCTTATGTAGATCCCAGTCCCAACAATGGAACCATTTGTTGGCTTACGTGGACCTAAACCACGCTCAAAATAATTATTTATCCAAAGAAATCCCGAAGCTACCAGCCCGTTCGGCAACAACCCGTGGAGCATGGACTGAAGTCTAACCCGAGGTAGCAAGGGAGGGTGCTGGAACTAGGTTTCCGCACCCTAGGGATGTCTTGGTGTGGTCTAGAGGTTTTGAGGACTAGTTTAAAGCTCCATGCTGCTCGGTATTCACCCAGATCTAGATTGATTGTATTTATTAGTGTGCTATTCTATTGGAGGTTACAGTTACAACTTAACAGGATTTTTAAGCAAACATTTAACCAGCACAACCGATTCACGCATTAAAATGAACCCAGATTTACATTCATTCATGCAATAAGGAGTTTATATTAAAAAAGTATTATGAAAGTCAGCTTCATGAGAGCTCAAAAGAATACATAATTTAAGAAGAAACTTATCTTTATTTCCACTTATCCTCAATACATTCAAATCCACCCTGCGCACTCAGCTGTAGGGGTCGACGCACACAGCTGGATACTTTCTAGGCCTCTACACACACAGCTACAAAGCCTCTATCTACTACCCCAACGCTTAACTCAGACTTACAAATGCTTCCAACTATCTCCCTCAAAAACCCATTAAATTCCATCCTTTTCAAAACCAAAGCTACCTTTCCCTCATAGAGAAATGCTCTATTTATACCCTTCCTTAGCCTGTGATCCTTGTCTGAGATGACTCTATTTATATTTTTTTACATTATTTTCTGGCGAACTACCCTTTGACTCAATCATATTATACTTTGGGTTTCGCATACTTCGGAGTTTTTATAATAATTTAATCCTACTTTTTGGGCTTTCTACCCCAAAACTATTACGTGGGACCTCTTCTACCCAACATATGTAGAACTTATGAATACACCTTTGATGATCAGAAGTTTATATTATTCCCATCCACTCTCAAGGATGCAGCCCTATGTTGGTTCATGGGTTTACCTAGGTATAGTATCACCACTTGGGCCTAGATGAAACAAGCTTTCAACAACAAGTATAGGGACTACTGTAGGTCCAAAGATACCAAAGAGGAAATTTTTAGAATGACCATGGGATATGATGAGTCCCTAGAGGATCATGAGTAAGTATTCCAGCTTAGCTATAATAGGTCCAAGTGCACACTTGATCCTAAATCACCTAAGTTAGTCTTTCTCAAGGGGATCAGGGAGGACCTTCTAGAAACCCTAAACCGGATGTCAGGAGGGCACATCTACTAGTTGATGAGCCTAGATATTGCAGCAAGTATGTTGTAACTCCTAGGGCTACCAGCTTTACCTATCAACCTGGGCTTCATACAAACTTGGACGTGACTGTGATATATACACAAGTATAAGTGAAGGTACTGGCTGCTGTCACTACTCATTTGGCAAGAGACCCCAGGTGTTCCAAGCCAAACTTCTATAGGGTCAGAAGAAGCTTGATTTTGATGGAAGGAGAGAAAATCTATTCTAAGGGAGAACTACTCTACTACAGAAATGAAGAAAACAACATGCAATCCCAAATCACACCATAATCTAATTAACTATGGAAACAGCTAGACTAAGTAGAATTGCTAAACAACGCTAATCTAATGCTGACTATCTAAGTTGTAGAAGTAAAAGAGCATAAAAGTATCCTAAGGTGTAAGCAAAGGAAACTAAGCTAAGTCTGTCTTTAAGTGGAAAAATGGTCCAAGATCAAAATTGGTCAAAGGTGGATGTGAGGGAGAAAAAACGCATAAGAACTGTTGGATCAGGCGGGTGAAAGGCAGACGAACAGCTGAGATCATATTACAGGAGGCTACATAGGTAGATGGGCGAATAGGGTGAAGTAACAAGATGAAAGGTTGAGATTATATCATGCGGACGGAGTCAAGAGATGGATAGACATGATTAATCAACAGAAGGATGGCGAAGATTAGATCACGTGTAAAAGAAACGTGTGGAAATGGTATCAGGTGATGCGATGGTTATCAAATTAGGAGACAAATCAACAGTTGAGATTGGAGCGCTTTAAAGGAATGTGCAAAAATGAGGGAGTGGGTTTAGAGAGAGGTAAGAAATATATCATGCACCCTCAAAGTTGTAAGTGGTTTCCTAAAATTTTTATGTGATTAGCCTGCTTGGGTGACACTTAGCACAAGGAAATAACTCATTTCACGTGCCCTCAGGTGGATGATGATCAGAGAGAAATTCACGTGATATTGGGCAAAGGCCATTGGAGCTGCCAAGGTAGATCTAGGGTGGAGATTTGACTGAGCTGGTTGGTGAGAGGGTGTGTGATAGCTGTCTGATCTAACAAGGCAGATCAACAACTGGGATTTAAGGTGCACAAAGTCAAACACTAAAAGTGAATTCAAGCGGTGATTGGTCAGTTTTGTTGTGTGAGGTGATCTATAATTAAAAAGAAATTGAACGTGGATTAACAGCTTCCGCTTAGCTTTTCATGATGAAGGAGAATGACGGGGATGTGAGGGAGACCAAATGATGAGAAGAGAGAAAAGGAACAGAGTGATATAAAATGAGTTTAGTGACTGTGTTAAACAACAAACTCCCATTGAAAAGCAAAACTATGTGTTTTTGGGGTTGCTGCAGGGTTTCTTTCTCATGACATGGCCCAGAGGAAGGGGGTGAGGTAGAGACACCTACAGGAAACCTTGTGGATCTTTCCCTTGCTACCATGCTAATTGAATGAAACCATAAATGAAGCAAGCTGAAACACAATTGATCAGTTCTACCTTGTTGTAATGGAAATGTAGCTATTAAACAAATAAACAGAAAAGTAGGAAACTACTTAAGTAAATGAATAGAACTAGAAATCCATGCTATCATGTTGTTATGGGAATGAACTTACTGAAGTAGAAGAACAATCAAACCATGCATCTATGCTACTGTTGTAATGGAAATGAACTACTTCCATAGATGAATAGAAAGCTATGCTACTAAACAATACAATAAAGAGGAACTTTGGCTGCTAGGATCGGGTCCTAATGCAAGAGATTTAGTCATCTAAGTTAACTCAGTGCTGGCTCAGAAAAAAAATAAAATTCAATATAAAAACATTGAATTACATTAAGAACTGTTACAGGTCTATTTCTACAGTAAAATGTTTGAATTCTTGCTAAATCTTGCTAACTGACTACTGGTGACTAAAAAAAATGAGGTCCTAAGCCTCTCTATTTATGCATCTGAATTCTCCAATGACTTCCCTCAAAATTAGGGACGTACCACCCCCAAGTTAATGATAAAATTGTGCTTTCACTTTCACTAGCTCAATTTCCTTATAGTAGGGAGGCTTGGCTCCCAACTCAAGATAACCTCGTACTTTCACTTGCCTAGTTGTCTTCTAGTGCACTTGGTTTGGTTGTTTGCACCTTCACTTGCATGGCTGCCTTCAAGTACTCCTGATTTGGTTGTGTGTACTTTCAGCTGATGGAGGGGTAGTAAATGAGGAGGATTTACCTCCTGTAATTCCTCTCCCTTGTCCCATTTTGAGGAGTGGTAATTCCTTCCATTGCATTACAAGATATGGTTGGATTCATTTATGCTTTCTCTGGTGTTGACTCTTGGTGTATATCCTCCAGATTTGATGTTTCTTTTTCGTTTTCTTCCTCCTCGTCACAATCTATGTAGAATAATTTTTTCTCAGCACACTTATGACCTTTAGTGTATTTGCTATCATAGCTGTAACAAAACCCTTTTGCTATTTTTTCCTCCAATTGTTGTAGTCTCAACCTTGTAGATTGTGGAAGACAAGGACTAGTAATACTCCCATCTTTATAGTTGTGATTGGTAGACTTCCTTGTTGCCATAATTTTGCTTTCAACTTTTCTTGCCACCCTGAATGCATTCTCTAAAGAATCAGGTTCCCAAAGGAAAACCTCATGTTGGATGTTGTGTTTTAAAGTACCTATGAAGACATCAATCCTATGTTGCTTTAGAATATTGGTTACCCTAATATTCAATTTTTGGAATTATTCATTGTGCTCCACCATTGAACCCTTTTGTTTCAGATTTATCAATTGGTTAAAGAAGGTTTTGCTCTATGCATCTTCGTAATGTGCTATCATTTCCTCTGAGGTGACAACTAGTTTATCAAAACAAAGTGATTTATACCATAGAAACTGATTGGGTTCTAAATATAAATATGCAATAGGTACCTTTTGTGAGGGTTTCACATCGTGCAGATCAAAATATTGCTCCATCTATAGTATCCAAGTTACCAGATCCTTGCCATCAAACTTCCTCATCTCTATATGTGGAATGTGGTGGTTCTTAAACCCAACATAAGTGTCTGTTGAGGGATTTTATCCCCTAAGGCTCTTGGGTGGAACCCTAGCAGACTTAAAGTTGTCTAAATCAAGAAACATGCACAGACACATCCATTATGCTAGAAAAATCTATTTCTAAAGTGAGAAGGATGTACCTCAGGTCCTACATTCGGGTAGTTCCTCAAGGGTCCAAACCCTTCTTTGCGTCCCTTCCACTCCTTTGCCCTACAAAACCAAAAATTCCAAAGAATGCAGCAGTATATGGACAAATATTTGTATGGAAATCATATTTATGTTATACAAGAAAGGAGTTAGTTATAAAATTTTAGACATCCATTCATACATGAAATTCAAACATGAACATCATTAATATAAAGAAAGAAGCATATCGGGAACAAGACATGTTTCTTTATTAGACAAATATAATAGTACACAAAAGAGCAATATCACCTGAACCACCTCTGCAGGCTCAAAGCTCAGCCTCCTTCTGGATCCATCCCGCCTCAAGCCTCTAGTAGGTCTCCTTCCAATACT
>APFE030672152.1:0-11742 GCA_000404065.3 Pinus taeda
TTATTTCATTTAAAAGATTAACAAGGATGTTCTCATTATGCATATGCATTGAAGTTTTAAAGAGAAATATCAGACTCTTAAAGAGAATATTTTCTTATGTTCATAAGAATAATATCACATATATTGGATCTACTCGAAATGAATATGTGATTTTACATGTATGAGAAGCTCAAGTTGCGTAGAAAGAGATAATTACCTTTTTTGAGAAACAGTTCACATAAAACTTTTTCATAAAATTTAATCGGTTGTATTTTTTGAGAGGGATTTGTTATTCATGCTATTTCTTGAGAAAATATTACAATATTTTTCTCATGTGTTAAATGATAGAAAACAATTTTGTACTGTATGCATAATAGCTAGTGAGTTAGCAAACTATTGGAAAAATAATAAGTTGTGTGTTAAATTCCTTGGAAAATAAATAGATATATTGGTATGCAAGGGAGTATATGTTGTGTTAAAACTCTTCAAAAAGAAGAGAAGAGAAAAACATGTCCTTGTATGCATTATTGAATTAGATTCTTAGAGAGGAAAAATGATAATTGCATGCTTTATTATGTTCAGATTCCTTTCAAATATTCTTTAGAAACATATACAGTTGCATGCATGGAAAAGTATAATTTTGGTATTATGTTTCTAGAGAAAAGGAAGGTGCAATAACATTATATTGACTGTGTTAGACTTCTTTTCAGAAAAATTATATGTATTTTCACACCTAAAGGGATTAGTTATGGTGTTATATTTATTTTGGGGGAATATTATGTATAGTTAGTAGGATGGATCTTTTGGTAAGAAGAAAATGTCTCTTTGCATGCATGAAAAAATAAAGGTTATGTGTGTGACACCTTGGAAAGAAATGTGTTTTTTTCCATGCAATATTTAGTTAGTTTCCTTTGGAAATAAATATATGTTTCACATGCAAGAAGAAAAATCTATCATGTCATTTTCTAGTTGGATAGGACAAGTAGTTGGATGCAATAAATTATAACTATTATGTTAACTTTGTTTGAAATAGAGCTTGCATTTTTATACATAATAGCCATCGTGAATAGATCTCTTGTGCAAATGATGTTTATGAAAAAGAGCATGCATTCACATTCATAAGTGTATAATCTATTGTGGCAATCCCTTCAGAAAATAAAACAATAATAGTAAGATCAAATAAAATTGCTTGTTGGGCTAGTTCTTTTGAAAGCTTGTTAACTGCACAAGAATAAGTGTGTTGACGACAACAATGGAAGGAAAGGATGGTGACTTGTGTAATGGATAGCTCATGTTTAACACTGTGGTAGATAAATATTTTTTATTCTATACCTATCGAGGAATTCTAACTGTAGGATGATCCACTCATGGAAATAGTGACCAAAAAAACATATAGATTGAAGATTCATGGGAAAATGATATCATGATGATTGTAGTAGCTTACAGATAGTTATGTTGGATCTATGATGATTTTTATATGTAATATTTTATGACAATGGTCAAGGGATAGACTCCCTTATAACCATTGAGTGAGGGGTGAACACCCTTAAAACAATTTAATAATAAAATTAAACATTTACTTCACCCTATAGGGTTTCCAGAGTCTTTCGATGTCTAATGATGTGATTATTAATAGTGCCACTTTGATGATGGTAATTTCTTTCATGATGTAATTTTTTTTGGGTGTGCACTATATTGTTTCCATGACTACCCCACGCGGGGGGGTGGGCTTGGGTAGCCCCCATTGTACATTTCGCCAGGTACAGCAGGGGGTTGTAGGCCACCTACACAGGGTCTGGGGTAGTGCCCCATGAAATTTTTTTTGGATCGTATATTAGGTTGCCAGTCCTACCTATGGTTTTGTGTATGGATTTCGCACATGGTTTTGGGCATGATGGTTTTCTTTCCATGGTACTTTGTAGATGTGGTCAAGGGAACTATGATTATCTTCTAATTCAGGGATAATGGATTGAGGTTTATGGATGCTTTGACATGTATATATATGTATTGTAGCAAAAGGGAAATATAATGAAAAATCAATATGGTAGTCTCAGTTTTGGGATCCTGTAGAAAATCTTTGTGTATATATGTTTTATGCTGCTCTCCATTATTTATTTTCAGTTTTTTAGAATTCATCTGTAGGCAATTTTTGTACAGGGTTAAAACCTACATTTGGTATAAGAATTATTTTTGGCTTCAAGGGGATGCCTTTACTACTGAGAGGTTTTGATTGGGCTTGTGGTAGACCCTGTTTACTAGGAGGTCTGTGGGATCAATTCTTGTGGTGAAAGATGATGGCAAGCATTGGAAATATAGAGATAAAGAAATTTAATGGTTAGAGTTTTGAGTTGTGGAAATTCAAGATGGAGGATCTGCTAGTTGATAAATATCAGTGGATCATAGTACATTAAGGTACTAAACTGATGAGCACCAGTATTGTAGCAAGAATGCTACTACTCTTTGGGCTACTAACTTTACTTCATCAACCCAAGGTTAGTACAAACTTGGAGGTAACAATGCTATATTCACAAATAGAAGCAATGGTCTCCTCTTGTCATTGTTTAACTAGGCCGATAGACCACTATGGTTTCTCAAACCAATCTTCTATTGACTAGAAGAAGTCTCACTACCAATTGGAGGATGGAAAAGTATCCTTACTGAACGAAAGGGAAGGCTACCTATTTTAAGGAATGAAAGAATGAATTGAACTATGCTTGTAAAGTGACATGAAATCCTTTAGCTACTCATTCACACATTTTTCTTGCAAAAGAAACCCACCCTAACCCTATTTATCACATGTGATGATCTAAAGTAGCTGAGCATGGAATTTGATCTAGGGAGTATTATAATTGTCGCATGCAACTGCTAATATTCATTTGTTCTTTGGTAGGGGAGACAAGTACGGAGGAAGAGGGTTAGAATGGTGTTAAGGGTATGAAGGTCATGTGGAGGCCTAATCCCAGCTTATGTGATGATTTTGCTTACTTAAGGCTCAAAGAAAGCTTGTTTTGTTTTTATTTCTATGGGTTCTTTTGTTTTTATTTCTATTTTTTAGTTACTAATTTTGTATCACTTTCATATTAATTTTGGTGAAAGCATCTCCCATAATCTCGTAACTTTTGTAAGTAATATTTTACTCATAATTCTGGTAGGCCATTTATCTATATGGACTATCTCATTTTGTATATGACTAGATTTGTATCAATTAGTAATATCATCCCATAATTTCGGTAGACAATATTTCACCGATAATTTCGGTATGCTAGATAGGAAGATAATGTTTTCATGTTAAACTATACAATAACCACCAGGCAGTTTCATGGAAAACAATAATAAGCAGTGGCTTGAGTCAATAGCTCAGGCAGTTTCATGGAAAACAATAATAAGCAGTGGCTTGAGTCAATAGCTCAGGCACTTTCATCATAAAAAACAATAAGAAATTGTGGTGATTTCAATAGCTCAAGCACTTTCTTGGTAAACAAGAATAAGTAGTGCCAGTGACTTCAATAGCTCACTATTTTTCAATCTTGTTAATTGGATTGGGATAGGTATAATGTGAATATTGATAAATTCAAAATGTAGTAAACCAAATCAAGTACGAGGTAATTAGGATCTCTCATTTATTCAATAATGGTCATAATTATTATTATTTGTCATATTTCATTTAATTCTAGTCAAGTCTCCTATTTTGTTGCCTAAAGATGTCTATTGTCTAGATTTTGTGTAAACTATTGAAAAAAGGTCCTTTTGTATGTGCTCAAATTAGATCTTTCCTTAAAAATAAAAAAAAAATAACATTTGGCCACATACTTCACATCCATTGAGCACCAAAATATTGACTAATATTTTGAATAGTGAACCCACTATTGATTGATCAAGATGGATGTGCTTAGAATTAAGTAGCACTAATATCTCCAATAACTACTAGCGATTGATTGTTCAAGATGAGTAAAATGTGGATAGATTAATGGATGATCGGTAATCTATGTTGTTGATTTTGAGCAAACTGATAACCAATAACTTGAAAAATTGTTTAGCAACCAAGATAGAGGGGATAGAGTTTCTATGGGAAAGATCAAGGTGAAGAGCATAAGATTGATGACATATTGTTCTGGCCATAATTTGGATCCAAGACTTCAGTGGATGATTAAAATACATGTTCTGGTAACATCAAAGGACAAATATATTTGTAATAACTTTCAAAGCAACATCTTTCATATGAGTTGGAGAAAATTACGAAATCTCAATTGCTATGAGCTTATGACATATTGATTCTATTTCTTCGTTTGATCATTTTACATTTTTAAATGCTTGAATTTTTTTGAAACAAAAGTACATGAAACAATGATGTATTTTTCTCAACTAATAACTCTTTTTTTCATTTTTTTTAGGGTTCAGAGAAACTAAAAAAATAAATTCCTTCAACAGTTAACTATTTCCAATGATTAGTTAGCATCAATAATATTCACCATCATTATGTAGTTGTACAAGAGAAAATTCCAACCATTGAACATGAAAGAGTAGTAAAGATAACTATTGGATAATCAAATAGGAGACATAGGAAATTGAGGTCTAAGGTTGGGGAAAAACCCATAAGGGTAAAATCCAAAAATATTTCCTTATGACAAAGAGAGAGTTCAAGATTCATCAATACATTAGAAATAATATAAATATAATAGCCAAACTAGTAACCAATAAGATCAAGTGACAAGCCAAATGGCAAGCCCTCCTTCAGAATCCCTCCTCCCCCTACCACTTTCAGCTTCTAACTTCACAAAATCGAAGATAACAAAGACACAAATTGATGTGCCAAATGAGGAGAAGTGATATCCTTTATAAAACTCTTCAAAGGGGTTCAATGGGTGCCTCTTAGGGGCCCATCCAACTTTCACAAACAAAGACCAACATAATGTATTTTAGGAGGCATATTTTAAGTTCAAATTTTCCATTTTCTTTATGATGGAAATACTAACTATGGCTACCATATTTCCAACATTCTTAATGGTCCTATGTATTTACGACACTTCTCTTTACAAATTTTCTTGGGAATTCTTACAATGTTAAAAATATGGGTTATGCTCCTCAATAGCTACCTTTATTGATAACTATTTAGATGAGTTGGAAGAATTGAAAATATTGTCTTATTTGAATATTGATCTAGGAATTGTGCATAAAGAAATAATTGTGAATCCACCTGGAGAAAAGTATACATTGATCATAAGTAATGGTGATGAGTATTTGATAGACCTGTATCTTTATGGTGGACTATATGATGAACCACTTCCTTGTTTTGGATGTGAAATTGGTTGGTTCGTGTAAGTTAATTGCTTAAAACCTTTATAAAATGCAAACATTCTTGCTATCCCATTTTTGTGTGGGAAAGAATACATAAAAGGAGCTTGACAATTGAAACCTATATTTTCTTAGAAGTTTTTCTAATTTGCAATCTTTGAATATTTGCTAATGGTTAAAATAGTAACATTTTTGTCTTTAAAATTAGGTTACAAGAGACTTACACTCAAAAGTAGAGGTTTTAGATAGATTGTCTAATTTATTTTTCTTCAAACCAGTATCAAAGAGTGGACCACTGAAAGACAATTCTAGAGTCACTAGATTTTGGTTTCAGATATTCTATCTAGTCATTTAAGGTAGCTTCAAGAAATAGTTTTTAAAGGAAAACCTTGTGTATATACCCATATTACTTTTAATCTGATTGGATGGTTACTCAATCAAAAGTCACTATAATGGTTGCTCATCTTGAGGAACTTTACCATCTTTGAACCTCTGACCTAATGCCTTCTCATTGACAACCTATCTTGGGTAGGTAGTAGATTTAAGAAATGTATCCTTCAACTACCCTATTTTCTGATAAGCTCTCTAGGTTGTTATATTAAACTAATAATTCAAGTGTGCCAATATTTTATTTATCTATTAGATCTTTTGGAAGTTATGGGAATTTTATCTTGTAACTCTAAGTAAAACAAATTTTTAAAATATATTGATTCAGGATGCCTTGGTAAATATACACTCCTACCAAAATGAAAGAGAGGAAGAAATTGATCTTATGAAAGATCTCAAAATCTAGTTCAGTGGTAGTTTTTGTCTTATTTACATTTATTCCCCAAATGATTCAAAGCATTACTCGAATGTCCTATATGTCAAACTCATACCAATTGAAGGAAAAAGAAGTCATAATTTTGGTGCCCCGAAATATAACTGCATTCTTTTATGAAACCATATTGTTCCTTTTTCCCAAGAAAATCCTCCACAACCTTGCAGAGAAACCTATTATATGTTCCACCAAATTTATATATGATGTATCTAGTAAACTTGTCAGTATAAACTAATGCATCTAACACATAGGGGATTTGGATTATGCACCTGCCAGCATGAAAGTAGCCAAATTTTGACTAACATTTGTGGCACGCGCTTCTTTTAGAGAAACCATATTGTGTTATGTGAGAAAAGATAATTTTTAATAATACCCAATGACTAACTGAAAATATGGGTTGATGGGACTAGAAATTACACTTGATGATACTAAGTTGTTGGAATGGCATAGGCTACTCTGAAATCATAAAAGAAAATATATACATGAAATTAGTAGTACATCAAAAAAAAAAAGAATGGAAACAAAGTAGTATAATGAAGATCTACTATGTGTATGTAAGCTGACATGAAGAGGTAAATATCTACTACTACATCTGTCATTGAGAACATAGAAGGCACCAATACATTGTCTGATGATGTCATTTGGAGATTGTCAAGGGTTGAAAGGTCCTTCTAAGTGACCCTCGAAGGAGCATGGAAGACATGAGTAGGGACTCTACATTTTCTTGAGGCCAAAGGAGAGAATCAAGTCATAAAGCCTTTGTCTAGATCAAATTGTTCATCTGATTCACACTGAGGAAAAGTTAAAAATAATGTCTTTTAGTCAGAGGAATTTGTACATCAATGTTTTTGAAGTGAAAAGACTTTTTGAAATTCACTGATGCATCCCTATTTTGTTGTCACTTTTAAATTTCATTATGTAGCTTTTGTAGGGTAATTTTCTACAATCTGCCACTTAAGTTCCTGTTATATGTTGTTTGGCAAGAGCTTATTTGTTCTACTCCCCATTTTTCTAATGTGTGTTGTATTTTTGTAGTTGCACACATAGTAGTTTCAGAGGACAATTCAAATGTGAGGTCCATTCTTTAGTACATAAATAGTTATTTTTTATTTTTTCTTAGTCAAATCTGTAAATTGTAGGGCCAAAGTAGCCACTAAAAAGTGTTGGAAATGCAAGTTTCTTTATCAATTCCACTATAAATGTAGTTACCAACTATCATGTTTGTATCAATTATTTCTAACAACATTGTATGCCTTTTCTCTCATATTTTCATTGATTAAACCTTTTGTGGCTTTAGTAATAGTTTTAATTTATAACTATTTAGATTGTTGCAGTTAAATACTGACAATGTATTAGTAGGAAGTAAGCAACCTTTGGATAGACATGTACTTTTCACAAGGAAAAGTCCACTATTGATTGATTCATGTCCCTTGTATTGCTTTTTACTCTGAAGAGCTACTTCCCAAAACCTAAATTTGGTACAGATGGAGGTTGCCTCATTTTACTCAATGGTACTCCCCAACAAGTTCATTTACACTATGAACTATATAATAAAATAGTAATCTTTGGGTTTGATTCATGGGAACTGAATTTTCCCTCAAAGGGAACATGGGTGAACCCATTAGATGATGGTAAGTGAACCCAATAACAACTTCTTACTTTCTTAAATAAATGTTTGGTTTCTTATACTGAAAAACCCATCAAGGAAAGGACACTACCTATCACATTGTTGTCATGGGAGTACAATATATTTGTATTTTTTAGTGAGTTTTATATTGGGTAATGTAGTTAAGCAACTAAGGTAGTTCTTGGTTTATTTACAAGTTTTCTTAATATAATTTCTATAGGTAAACCTCTACCGGAAATTAAGATTTTGTTTCCTGACACTATAACAATTTGTACAACCAAGATCAAATGATCACTACCACTCGAGGGGTGTAACATGCAACAATGTCACCTTCAATTTTGTTTCACTATAAGTTTTCATTTTATTTTCATCATAATTGATGTTATATAAGACAAGGCCAATACATAGTGTTATAACATTAGAAATAAGAATGTTGGTATTGGGAATTTAGTGTTTATTATTTATACACCAACTTTTTATGATTTTTTATTTAAGATCTACTTTATATGTTTGTATTTTCTCTAGTTTGTGCCATGTAGGAACCTTTATCAACTAAATCTTGGAAAAAAATATCCCTAGTCATTGGCAATTTGAAACGTCTAGAATTGATGTATGTGAATCAAGAGGTCTAATGTATATTTTTTTCATGTTGTTTGGGTTTTAATTTAATTTGATTATTAAAATTCATGTTATATGGAGCATATATTTATAATATTATGGTAATCTTATTTGACTTATTGTGTTGTGTATGTAGTGACCTTCAAAGAAATGGTCTCTCTAGCCAAATTCCAGACTATGTTGGTGATTGTTCTCCATTTAAAATCCTAAGATTTTTTTTTCTCATATTTTGATCATAGGATAGGTTCAACATTTGTCTCAATGCAGGAAGTTCTCATTTCCAACATTTACATATCGAAACTAAAATAATATTCAATTATAATTTTGTTTAAGCATATTAGATCATATCCAACACTCATACTTTGGTTGAAGGTTTCTATATTATTATTTTTATAAATAAATGGGCCACTGTCAAGTATTATGCTGAAAACAAGAATGCCATTTGATGAGATATAATATGACTCACCAGTCTACTATGTGCCTCTAAACATCTCTCTTGTCAAATCAAAGAGTCATTATTCTAATGGTTTCATAGAATGATGTGAGTTGATTTCATATTAAATGTTGTTACAAATATGTATCTTATTATAATTTATATGGAGGCATTAATTTTTTAATATTGAAGTTGAAGGAACTTGAACAAATGTAATTATTGCAGTGTGCAATGCTTGTTATATCCTATAGAGGGTTTTGTCCAGTTTGTAAATGTTTTTGTATTTTCACACGTATCAAAAAATAATGGCATTTGCCTCAACAAATTGACCAAATTTACAAGATTGTGAAGAAAAACAAGTTAATGGGACCTATTCCTTCAATTTTGTTTAAGATTGAAAACTTGAATGTTATGTAAGTTGGGCATGCTAATTTGGGTTCTACTCTCTTTTCAGTTCTTTACTTGTCAAAGCTTTTTATTGGATGTGGAAACCCTGGAGTCTAGAGATCTTGCCATTAATATATATGTTTTTGCATATTTCTAGGGACTTGGCACATAAAAAATTAATTCGAAACATCCCTAAGCTCATCTATTAGAACAAATCTTTTCAATATTCATAAGAACTTGGATCCTTTATGATTATATGCTATATTTCCTTCTTATGCAAAATGTGTCATTATTTTCCGGTTAAAGATTCAAAGGAAACTTATGAAAATCTCAATTTAACCAGTATTATTCTTGCCCATTCTTGGAAACCAAAATTTTGATCTTCTATCTAAGATTATCATATTTTTATAATTTCCAGGGGTTGCATGACCACTCCTTAGTTGCAAACCTCTCCCCAAATATGTGTCTATTCACAAGATTGTTGTGCTTGTAATTCACTACATTTGTATCTTCTATGGAGATGTAGAATTTTAAAAGCATTTATTTCTAAATTGTTGCATATTGATGTAGTAGTTATAGTTCATCAAGGAATTTTACATACAATATTATTGGTAGCAACATAAATTTATTTGACCCTTAGAGATTTTAACTTTTGTCACGTAGTGATGTGTGAAGAAATAACTTCAGAGGCACTATTCCTAATAATATTGGAAACTTAACAAGCTTTGAGATTTGTATGCTTTTCTAATCTTTACCAATTGAGTTATCAATGGCCAAATGGGTTGATAGATATGTTTTGATGCATGGATTTTTTATGCATATTGAAGAATTGTTGTATTGGAGCTGATATCAAGGATTTTGCATACAATCAACTCACACGATGTATCCCCTTCAACATTAGGTTTCTATACGTGAGTACTCTGTAAGTACAAAATTTACTAGAGCTAAGTTGTGTTCTAGTGTCTTATACGAACACTGATCCATATTTTATCATTCATATATTATGCTAGTGAAAGAGAGTAAGTATCATAATTTTTTTGTTAAATAGGGAGGGATGTGACATCAGGCTAGATAAGTATTTAGTTAGTTGCATGGTATGTACCATCCAAGGAATGGCATTAAATTTCTTGATTTTGTTGTCATAGCCCAATTTTGAAGTAGTTTCCATGGGTGACTACTAGCAAACAATGTGGCAAGAAGGATTCCAGAATTGAATGGTGTCATGTAGGCTTTGGCTTTTCTATAAGTAAAGTGTTTGTCAGACCCCAACTTCTACATAATTTTGTTGCAATTTGATTCAAATTGTAACCTTTGCCCACAAAATGCATGCAATCTTAGCTCAATCAAAACCAATATTTTTTTTTTGGACCTTGTCAATATGTTTCTTATGCAGAATCAATTCATATTCTTTATTTCATTAATCAGTGTTTTATGATCCTGATTTGAATATAAAATTTTGGTCTATAACTAAACGCATTGATAAACTAGTATATGTGTTATAGGTATTTGAGTTATAAGCATCTTTTTGGAACAATTCCTCCCATCTTAGATAATTTGACTTACATTAGGAGGTTGTAAGTTGTTTGCATACTTAAATGCTTGAGTTATACTCTCTGGTTCACCACATATTTACTATATCCTTCATTCATTTTCAAATATCTA
This sequence comes from Pinus taeda, assembly GCA_000404065.3. Classification (NCBI taxonomy): domain Eukaryota; kingdom Viridiplantae; phylum Streptophyta; class Pinopsida; order Pinales; family Pinaceae; genus Pinus; species Pinus taeda. Next base: position 10,819 of record APFE030672152.1, read on the forward strand.
GAAAATGATTTTGTTACTCTTTCCTTTGTACTTCTCAGATATTTGCATAGTAATAATCTCACACGATCTATTCTACCAAAATTGGGGAACATGAAAAAGTTGAGCTACTTGTAAAACATTTAAATCGCATCTCTACAAAGTTATAAATTGCATTTCAATGATAAGAAAATCCTAATTGGTAGTGACTGGTACATTGATATGCAGGTATCTAAATGAGAATCCACTTACAGGGCATATTCCACTTGAATGGGAGAAGTTGGAACAACTGTTTGAATCATACCTTTATGTTTCCATGGTAGAAGCATATTCAAATCTAGTGATGCAGTACACATTAGTCATAAAATTTTGTGGATTTTTGATGCAGGTGTTTTACAATATTAGGTTGCATTTTGTTGGGACATAAATCCTAATGGAAATCATCATGAAGGTTCAATGCTAGAAAACATTAGTTTGTGTTTATCTAAAAGTAACTCGAGTTGGATCATATACATGGTATTCAATAAAAACAATTTCCTAGGGTAGGTGCCATACCAGTTGACCAATTTTTTCAACCTTACTATACTGTGAGATATTGTCTAAATCCCCTTTTCTAAGTTCATTTTGCTGTCAATTTACAAAGGAAATTATATTCCATATTTCTAGTCCTTGTACTAATTGATACTGGAAATGATTTCATTTCTTTCACAAATATCTCTCCTATAACAATTTTGTTGTGAATATTCTGGTCATAAAGAACATTATCCCAAACAACTGTATATGTTGTTATGAGGTTCTCCAAGGCTAGTAATATTGCACATGAACATGGCCCTCCACATGCATGACGACATAATGTGACTATTAATTGTTGTAGTTCTTTTTATGGTGTTTTAAAATTGTATAATATAAGATTATAAAGGTCTATTTGTTTTTTCTGTGTTTCTTATC
>APFE030672164.1:0-21185 GCA_000404065.3 Pinus taeda
TTGGCTTGCCTATATTATGTATTTTCTAAGTCATTTTCAGGGTTGGACTTTTGGGAAAAGCCTAGACTCTATTGTACATTGTATCTCTGCAATTTTGGCAAAGGAAAGACCAGGGTTTTGCAGCACTGTTTGGGATTCATGTGGATTTATGTGTTGATGGTGTGCTTGTTTTAGTATCTGTAAGTTGTTATGTGTATCATTTTCCTTCTCTCGTCTTCTGCAATTGAACAAATGAAGTGTTAAGGTAGAATCCATAAATTGATATGCTTTGCCTTTAAGTTTGTTTGATTTTCCATGTTTTCATCTGTTTAAGGAGAATCCTTGAAAGCTTCTTGCTCTCCTTAGCTCCTCGCCAGTCTGATCTATCCATCTCTTTCACTTTTAAAGCATCAAGAAAATCGCCTTCCTTGCCCCAATCGGACCTCTGCAAAAACTGTGTCTCATCCCCGCACCCAAAATTGCCTTTCCCTTAAATTCAACAAAAAACCCCAAAAAATCAACTTCAAACTCCTTGTACTTCATATGTAGCCTAAAATTAGTTTTTTTTTTAGTCATCTCGAGCCCCATCTATTACGTTTTTCTGAGATTGACCCGGAGAGAGCCCTCTCCTATGCTCGCAGGGCTAGCTACAAGGCTGAGCGTGGTTTGATGTAGCCTTGAGTTTTACCTTATTTCAGCCTAAGGTAGATTTGAGCGCTAACAATATCTACATGAAAACATCAAATATTTTAGTCTTAGGAACACCAAAAAACATAAAAAGGTAGTAAGAATTTCAGAAACATTATGGTCGAAGTATCTTACCTGAAGCATCCCATTACTCACTGTCAGGGAGCTTAATCCTATGATCATCACATAAACCCATCCCTATAGAAGGATAATAATCAATAATGATGAACTATCAGTGCAACAACCCAAAGAAGGTTGGTGAAAGGTTTATCATTGATGGGCTTGAATGTCACCCCATGTGGTCTATCAACCTCCTCATTTGTGAGGCCCTCAAATCGATGGGCTAAAGTACAATCTGTTGAGGCTGCATTAATGATACCCTCTCTAGAGAAAAATATACTAAGGTCACGCCATAGCTAAAGTTTTTCAACTTCTCCTCCTTTTCTTTAGTAAGCTTCTCCTTCAAAATGGCCAACACGCCCTCACTCCAGTTGAATAATGTCAGCTCTAGACACTCTGTCCCATACTTCATGTATGATTTTCTCACTACATGTAGTGTTGAGCTACTTGTCATTCTTGCAATAATGAAAAATATTGTTCTAAAAGGTAATTGGGTCATAACCTTTATGCTAATATTTCCATCCTTAGCTCGAAGTATGAAATATGTAGCAATATGGTCTTTCAGGATCTCATTGCCACTTCTTCCACCTAGAAGAGAGATGCGGGCACCTCGCTTTGACAATACCATCAGAAATTAAATGTCCTCTATCTCGAGTAGATTCTCCCGAAACTTGAATGCATGCGCTTGAATATCCCATGAATGGACAAGGTATTTTAACAACTCCATTTGTTGCCTCATACTAGAAAGCCAGAGGAATTTAAAAAACCCACAATGTTTGAGTGACTGGATGGTAGGAGGGTCATTTGCCACATTCAAATCTTGTTACTCATGTTCTCTTTCTCTCTAAATTAATTCCATTTTATACTAATGGGTACCTGAAATTCCAACAAGGAATCCAATAGGCTATTTCCCATGGAAAAACTTGACTATATTCAAGGAAAACTGAAAGAAGACTTACAAAAATATGCCCAACGCACCCTAGTAGTGTTTACCAAAGCATTACACCTTTTCCTAGGTACAAGGTAGTTTTTGACATGGGGGGTGCGTTTGTTCCAAGGCATTTTTTATGAACCCCAGGGGCCTGAAAACCTTAAAAAATTTGCATGAAAACACAAAAATGATCAACGGAAAGATAAAGAAAGGTTTTAGTTCCTACGTGGAAGTGACGATACTTAAAATGGTTTCTTGGATTGATGACAATCAGTTGTAGAAGATCAAGGTAAAAATCACTCCAAATACTCATTGTTGAAGGTAAAATGTGAAACAGTAAAAATGAAAAATCATTTTATGGTCATATTTTCATTATGTTATTCATTCTTAGTGTTTTTACCTAGATATTCTTCATTTTTACTATCAAATAGGTATGTTTAATCCTTCTTGTGGTGTTTTCAACAGGTTCACAGTTGTTAGTAGGTTTTCATTAGGTTTGAATAGGTTACTTTTACCATAGAGTATACTTTTATCTGTATTTTGTGCTCTTTGAATGTACAAAGAAATAAACCCCCTGGAGTCCTCTTTCAACTATTTTCAGACTCCCAAGATATTAAAAAATTACCAAGAACTTGTCTATTTTAGCTCATGAGAGTAAATGAAAATATGTCTACTCAGTATAAGTTTAACCCTTTTCTGGAGTAAGATAAACTAGCTAAGAAAGAGGAATAACGTAGTCGAACATGGCTAGGAGGTTCTCTTGCGTATTGTTTTCTACCTTTTCAGACCTAAGGGACTACCTATAAAAACGGATTTTTAGATTTTTCTTAGTCACCTCTTTTTAAAATTCTTGAGAGATGAAAAATATGTCATGTTTTACCTTTGTTGGACTCGTTAAAACATCAAACAACTATGGACTTGTCAAACATGACTAGGTTGAACCACTCCTTAGGATTCATTAAATATACTCAGAGGGATTCATCCAAATTATGAGCTTACAAATCAAGCATATGTCATCCTCCTCAAGCTTGTTAAAAACTAACGAGGTACTAACCAATATGGTTGTTGAAATTGGGAAAACAAGCGATTCCATTTTGCTAATGGTAGCGATTCACTCTTGAACAGAACAATCTTCCACTTCATCTCCGTGGCCATTGGATTGGGTAATCTGCTTCTATTTTGTTTATGATAGCATTTTCACAACCTCCATTACAGTTTTGGGTCAATGTTGCAAATTCCATTCAATGTCATTGGTGTGCTCAAGAGAAGTCATTCAATTGGTCTCTGCTACAATACTCTTAAGCATTCATTTCATGTTTTCCTTTCATGATCTAATTCCATATGAGCATCATTATGATCATTTTGTCTCAATGATGATACCTGTTTCTTGTCATTGATGGGGGATACATCAAGGCCCTCTTGCGATGGGTTGCTTCGTGTCAACATCAACACATCATCTAGGAAGTTGACTTAGAAACACACCTTTGGTACCTTGGTGGTTGCATACATTAATGAAAAGTTTCCTCACTCTAGATGATAGCTTTACATCAATGGCCTTCAACTAAAATATTTTGTGTGGTGTTCGACATCAACTAATTCATTCACACCATATGGATTGTACTATATTACCTTGAGGGCCATTAACATCATCGACGGTTGCATCTGTTAATGGCTTACATCATTGGTAGGTAATCTGATGGTGTCTACCATGTTTGTATCTAGCTCATTGATTCACATGGTTAGACTCGTACATTCATTGGTCATGTGAATGAGATAGAAGACCTCACATCTAGTTTCATCCATCCAGGCTACAATTTCAAGAGTTATACAAAGATCGCTATGTATGATACCCATGATAATATAGAAAATCATCCAGCCATGGATCCATTAGTTGCATCTATGGACACTTATTTTGATCATTGTACATATTACGTTAGCTTATGAGATCAGTATGGGTATGCCTCCCTCAAAAAACAAATATTTGATGTTGTAAATATATTATGAAAGATGAAGCTCATTGGTTGTCATTAATCCCAAATTGTCACAAGGTAAAGCACTTCAGTCATTAGTCATCACCTCTGACTTTTTGCTTTAGCAGGAATTCTATTATAGGCCATTTTGTCACATCTGATTATTGAGCCTCCTACTCAGATCAATCAACATCTTATTCGCCCTTGACACCATCTTGCACAATGCCCTAAGCATGTTCCCTTCATCCCCCAAAGTTTCAACCCTAAACTGCTTCATTTGAGCCATTTTTAGGACAAACACTCCCTATATGCCTACTAGGGTGTGATCACCTACAGGTTGCTCCATTGTGGTCTATGTTGGTCACTTGTAGATTATTCCCCTTTGCACCTGTGTTGGTTCTATAAATATATGAGAATCCTTGGGATTTTGGAAGATTCCTCTCCTAGTAGTTTCCAAAAGTTGTTTCAACTATTTACCTTAGATAAAATATTTGAATCCTATCCTTCCCCATGTTGGAATTTTGACCACTTATCCTTTGATCCTATCCCTCCTGGAAAGGTGGATCTCTTTCCCTATATTGGTAATTCGATAAGAAACTGTAACTTAACTTAGTTATCTATAGATTCCCAACCTTCTATGTGGTTGGGGTTTGGATTTTGGAGAGTGATTATGCCCTTATGCCGAAGCAGTGAGTGGTTATCATCTCATGCATTTAGGATGATTGGAGGTGAATACTGTGATAAGGAAAGGACAGGTTAACAATTGGGAGGAGATATTCTACGAGATCAACTACTACTTATGGTTGTAATCTCCTTCAATTTATATTAATGAAGATAATTCATTTTTTTCCTATATGTGATGTTGTTATTTCATATATTTCAATACCATGTTAATATATTGAATGAAGTACTTATATGTTACTGCATAGATCTTGTAGTTTCTTAGCTTGTATTATCTCACTGTGCAGGTTCTAATTTTGGAATTCAGAGCTAGAATTGGAGATTCCAAGCTAAGGAAGCAATGAAGTGTGTGAAGGATTCCAGGTAGGCCTCACTTTGTCTTCTATTTACTTCAAGGAAAAGTATTGTGTTCCTTGTCTCTTTGTTGTTCTACGTTAGCCACTAACCTATGGGAGATACATTTCTTTGTAATTGTAAATCCCATATAATAGGTTCAACTTCCTTAACTACACTTAGGGAGTTGGATAATATCATAGTAAATCTTCATCACATATTTACCTCAGTGGACCAGCAAGCTTGGGTAAGTGTGGGAGGAGTGTGTTACAAAGTGGTATCATAGCATAATTCAACACTTGAACTGTGTGGGAAGAATGTGGATTGTCATCCATTCATGTTGGTTGTATATGTGCTTCTTATGTATGCATGTTAGTGGTCATTGTTACATTTGTGTTTTCATGTAGAGGTTGATGATGTGGATATTGGGATGTGTTTGTCGTAAATGCATGTTGGATGTATCTGCATTTGTTATGGATTTTAGTGTCTATATGTTATGATGCATGAATTGTCTTGGTTATAGTTATGCATGTATAGTAGGTCAAACATGCATTGTGAGGTCATTGTATGTAGTTTGTGTCATCATGATGTTGTTAGATGTTATGATGCTAATGTGTTGGATGAGATAGAGTAGGATATGCAGACCATCAGAGTGCAGTTGTGGCACTAGAGTTTGGGGTTAGAGAAGATCGTCATACAGGCTTGTATGTTTGGCATGTAGGTATATAGTTAATGGTTGTTATAAAAGTTATGGTTAGTTATATACTTGTCATTCTATTGTTGTTATCATTACATGTATGATAAATTCTAGTTTATTAGTGTTGTCATACACACGTGTCAGATAGTCATGAATAATAATAACATGTGATTTTATGCATTGTTGTTTTTGTTATATGATACTTAGCTTGATGATTATGTTATATGTTGTTGATAAGTATGTTATGTGTTAACTCTTTTATTGTTATATGATAGTTAACTTGATGATTACAGTTATTGCATTAATATTTTGATGTTATATGTATCACGCTAAATTGGGTTGGACTATGCAGATAGTTATGGTTTTGATATTCATGTATGACCTATTTGTGACATTTTGTTCCACTAATATAGATTGACTATGCTTATGTGATTGTTATGTACATATGACAATTTTTAATGAGGTTATGATGTGAACATGTTAGCTAGTTACCGTTATGGATGTCATGACCTTAATTATGTTTGAGTTGATGTGTTGTGAAGTTTTACCATGCTAATCTAGATTGATTGTGTAGACAAGAAAGCCTCCACTGACATACATTAAGTATGAGTTTTCTGATTTCCTCTACATGGTGCTTGAATTTTTTATTATGTTATATATTTGGTGCTTGAGTGTTTGGTGTCTATTATGTTGCCTATCTATTGTTTGAATGTTTTATTAATCGCATGATATGAGTATGTGTCTTTAAGATTGCATCAAGAAATTATATTATTTTAAGATGGTTGTACTAATACATATGTGTTGAGATAGCTAATATGTACTTGAGTGTAAGTAGGTGATAGTCGTAGCATTATGTATTATGGATTATATATGTGAGTTGATGGTTGAGTCTGACATGGTTGTTAGTTTTGGTAAAGCTTAATTTTAGATTAACAGATATGTTGTCTTCATCTTTGGAACATGTGATTGACATGTGTGAGAAGTTGAAGGGAAATATGCTTGGTATTATCCTGACAAGGTAATAGTTGATGTGTTTATATAACTAATATTTCTATGAAGTGAAAATACATAGTAAGACTCGATTGCAACAAGGTAAAAAGGTAAACAAAAGGAATTGTGTGAGAATTCCTTTCACTATGTTTGGATACTGCAATTCCAAACGAATGAATGCTTTGATTACAAGAAGTCTTATTAACCCTAATATTGTCTGACATTATGTGGATATGTGTTAGATTTAAGAACATGTATTTGACATGTATATTAGCTAGTTTATAGTTATGGTTGGATCCGTCAAGCGAATCAGAGTCCCTTGAGAGATGCCATGGATGTGTTCAGATACAAGGCAACGTTGTTGGCATAACAATGTAAGATAAAAGGTATATTGTATATTTATTTATGAACTAAAAACTATGTGTTTATGACAACATGATACAAGGAATTGCATGGGAAAGACACTACTATAGAACCTTGAAGAAGGCTCAAGTTGAGCTTTCCTTTGGAAGTAGTGGGAATCATGGGGATTGACTCATGGTGTTGGTTTCGAGTCTTGTGCTTTTGGTATTTTTTGATTTGTTGCGCCTGATTTGCGGTTTTCTTTATGCCTAGTGTATGGCCATACCACTTTCTTTGTGGTGTCGTATTGTTATTGGTTTTTATGGATTTCTTCTTGTTGCGTTTGTTCTTTCATTTTATGTATTGAGGGTCTTGGGAATTGGTTGGGAAACACGAAAGTTAGTGGAGCTCAAGGAGAGCTTATGAAACCTAGCACACAATGCAAGGTCCAAAAGAAGCTTGGTGCATCAGTAAGGGAACTTGAAGGTAAGAATACGACAATTATTTGGAATGTTTGGGTCCATTGTGGTACATGGACGATGTAAGTAAAAACACGTGAAAGGTGCAAGTTATGTTGTGTAAATGCTAGTGAATCCCCCGTGGGTGTTGTGTGCAAGTTGTGCTGTGTAAATGCCATGCATGTGATGTATACATGTGGTGCTGTGTACATGTCATGCATATGGCATTGTGTACAGATTATACAGGTGATGTGGTGTACATGTGGCATTGTGTACACATTGTGCAGGTGGTGTCATGTACATGTTAGGTGGTGTTGTGTATAGGTGGTACTGTGTACATGTTGTACATGTTGTACTGGTGTACATGTGGTATTTTTTGCATGTCGTGCATGTTCTATTGTGTACATGTGGTACTACGTATGTGCAACGTGTAGTTGTGGTGTCATGACATGTGTATTTATGGTGTTGTACTTTGTGTACGTATATGTATTGTATTGTGATGTATACTACGTGTAGGTGAATGTATTGTATGGTGTTGTATGCCATGTGTGGTTAAAGAGAAGGCACTGGGTGGTATGTGTACATGGTTAAAGAGAAGGCAATGGATATTTTCTATGTATGGTAACCAATTATGTGTGTGTACAGAAGGGACAATGACAAGGGCAAAACTAAGGACCAATTAAAGGATAAGTATTACTATTTTATTTCAGTTTTATTATACATATGATATATGATTCTAATTTATGATAGTTACATGTGATCTATGATTCCAGTTTATAATAAGGGTATGTGATATATGATTTTGATCTATGATGGATACATTTTGAGCTAACCACATGTGATATGTTTATACATGATGATTTGATCAAGCAACTAGTTTGACTTGTTGAATTAAATAGGATTGCAGGTGTAACTTATTACATGATACCTATGAGGTATGATTTTAATGCATTTCAATTTATTTTAAATCTAATGGAAATTATGTGATTGGTACAAGAAAGCATGAACATGCTAGGTTGGGTGGTTGAAATTTACTGGGACAATTAGCAGTGTTAGTGAAAGGAATTAGAACATAGAGCAGTGTGTTGGTAAAAAACGTGAGGAGCATGGCCATTGTGGGACACTATTACCCAAGAGTGTCCGTTGATTTCCATGAGCATTCGATGACTGATATGATGATTTTGAGGTAGGTATATTCCTTGGTTTTTGGACCTTTTGATGCGAGGAATCCTTGCCAAGGGACGGGTCGCCTAAGGGACTATGTCGCAAAGAAGTGGATGTTCGTAGAACTTGGAAGGTGTGTGACTGCATGAAATGGGGTGCCTAGATTTCTCGATGGACTGTGTAGAAGATAATGGAAGGTTGGGGAATGTACTTTTTTTCATCATTAGAATTGCTAGATGGAATCAGATGCACATTGGGAGTGTGCCTTGGGAAAAGAAGCGAATAACATTCACTGAGGGTAAAATAACACAGGATTGTAGTGATGGACATTAGATATAAACTTTGACTTTGGCAGTGGATTTTGGACTTCATAGGAAGGAGGTGAATTCTGATATTACTTTGAGGGTGGAGGTGTGAGCCTCTAGATTCCCACGTTGTGGATGAAGGCATCATATCCTTTTATTTTTTGGTTTAGCAAATGTAGATATGTGTATATTATTGTAAATATTGTATCGAGCTATGTTGATAAATCTCCATGAGCAAATGATTATTTGTTGCTTGAAGAAAATGTGTATGAGTGTATATGTGGTTGTTATAGTAAATATCATAATGATTTGTGTTATAAAGCTCCCTGGGAAGTATGTTTTTCTTACACAAATATTGTTGGTTGTAGGTGTCACTGAACACTGAGGATGGTGTTCCCCCAATGGGGAGGGTTTTGTAACAACCCTAGTTAAAAATCCATGTAAAAAATATATAAGACCAAGGTCATGGGACATGTATTCAAAGCTGAATAATGGGAAAAATATCCCAGTGGGTGTTCATTTGGTTTATTATGGAAAAGGAAATTTGGAAAAGGAAAAGGCAAAGGCTTTGGAAAGGAATGAGGCATTAATTGTCATATTATTTATGAAAATAATGCAAATTAGGAGAAAAGGAAGGTGAAAGGTCATAGGTTGCATGTGAGGAGGAAAATGAAGGAAAATAATGGAAAATGAAGAAAATAGAGGCCTCATTAATAAAAAGGCTTCTAAGTATTAGTTGGCAATATTTTTTTGAGGCTTTTTATCAGTTCAGTTTTGGAGCAGTCATTCTATTCTCTCTCTCACATACTATTCGACACTTAGAGTTTTCTTAGAGCAATATTGGAGGAGAGTGGCATACCTAGGATTTGGAGCAAGAATGAAATTAAGAATAATAAAAGTGGAAGACGACATTGGGATTAGTAGCTACAACATGTTTCTCATTGCAAGTATCGAGTTGCATGTATCGTTTCCTTGCTATTTTTAGCATGCAACGCACATGCATGCTTGGTTATGAGTTGTCATGGCATGGAGTATTTCTTGGATTGAAAATGAATTTGCATAGCATTGTCATTTCATGGATAGCCATTGTGTTGTGGGTTTCTTTCATTTTGTTTTCTTGTTGGTGCTCATGTTCCTTTCATTGTGGATTGATTTATTAGTTCCTAGAGACTTTGTTGGACAAACACTCTAGAAGACCTGTAATGGCTTGGGTTTATTTACTAGTCCTAGAGCCTTGGTACAATAAATGCTTTGGATCCATATAACAACTTGGTTTGGGTTACTAGTTTTATAGCCTTGGTTGGACAAATGTTGTGGAGTGATGTAACAACTTGGGTTGATTTACCAGTCTTAGAGCCTTGGTTGGACAAGCACTCTAGCACCCTTGGCAGGTTGAGTTATTAGTCTTGGAGCGTTGGTTGGACAAATGATCTAGAGCTTGGAAATAGCTGTGGGTTGAGTTACTAGTCCTGGAGCCTTGGTTGGACAAGCACTCTAGCGCTGAAAAGTGATATTGGCCCTGGAAGCTAGGTTGAAACAAACCCATTGGAGCTGTAGACAACTAAGTTAGAGACCAATCTGGTGATGGTTAATGATGTCCAACCATGAGCTTGAATCAATGGTTGAGGGTTGAGGTGGTTTTGCCTCTAGAAGGCCTAGTTCTATTTTGTTTGGTTTATTTGATGATATCCCACATTCATGCTTGGAACATGGCATAGGGGTGACTGGCTGAAACAAAGATTTCATTCTGCCTAGTCTATGGTCAGGTGGTAGTTGGAAGTCCAAGACCTCTTTGCATTTTGCATATGTTAATAAGTACTTTTTTCCTCTTGTATTTGATGGGTAAGGATACTTGTTTATATGTGGCATTTGTGGATTAAATATCCCATGTTATTTATGTTGGTTATATGTTGGTTATGAGCATGTTTTATGACGGTGATGATATAAGGCTCTCATCATGTTTTGATTTGTAAATGAATGATCAATGAATATATGACCTAATAGATGATAATGTAGCTAATGTGATAAAGCATCAATGCTTCTTAGAAATTATTAGATAAGTATGAGACCCCTATGATTAGCTATGTTGTTATGACCTTTAGAATGCATATTTGTGACATGTTTAATGAAATTGTTTTCATGGTTGGACTGGGTTATATCACATTCTTGATAAATTTTGTGTTAGAGGATTTGTCTTGGTGTCATTTATTGTCTCAGAAAGTCTCATCAAGTTCCGGGTAATGATTGGAGACTAGCCCTGGAAAAATGGCTGAGATCTCACATTCCTTAGCATAGAAATGGATGGAAAAGACTATAGTCTCTCCCTTGCAAGCATTGTGGGAGCGACTAGAGGGTCCTAGTGCATGAATTCTCATGTCATGGGAGTGAGTGGGGTTTTTAGTGAAAATGTAATTTGACTCAAGGCTTGGGCACATGGAGTAGTGGATTAGCTCTTGGGGGTCCTGTGGCACCTGAGGGAGGTATGTAAAATGTTGATTCATCGGTTCCACTTCCTTAACTGCACTTTGGGAGTCAAATCATATCTTAGTAACTTTCCATCACATATTTACCCTAGTGGACCAGAAACCTTGGGCAAGTGTGGGAGGAGGGTGTTACACATTGAAATCAATTTTTTAATTATATTGTTAATTTTCTCATTAGTAATTGACAAATATTGAATCTTTCTTCATGTAGAGGATATGACTAAATTCAAAACGTATGCTCGATTGTTGGTAAATTCTTTTGTAATTTCTCTTTCAATGTTTATTTTTCTTATTTTCTATTTTTTTTCTTTATTCTCTCTGATGCAGTGTTTGTAGTATCTCCTAGCTTGAAAATGGACTATCTTCAAGCTTTCTAATTTGTCTATGTTGAAAACACTAGTAATTGGTTCTCGCTCCTTGTTTACAAGCCAACTGGTCTCACTTACTTACCTTGTTGGTATGGTTTTATGAGGATCCACAATCAAAATAAGCACTACACTAAATCATAGTCTTAGGTACCATTCCTATAGCTCAGAACAAAATCTTTCTCCACTCATTGATATACTTATCCTTGACCATAGTCAACGCATGGTCTCACTCTTCTCTAATAGGATTTGACTCCTTTCTCATTTCGCATTGTTATACTACACTTGTTGATGTGGTCCCCAATCAACAACCATAATCTCTCAACTAAAATCAATCAGGACGATGAACTTTAGGGATAGGAGGGGTGAACCCTAATGACATCGAAGGTGGGGAGGGTGTCCACAATGGTATAAAAAATAATAAGCTATTCATCAAACCAATGACTGCCATGAATTGCAGGGGGTCAGGGGGAATATTCTTATGATGTAAGGGGAAAGAAGGGGTGAGTGTGTAATATTTATACCTTGTTGGTTGAAATTGGTAGCTCTTGATGATCCTAAAACCCCATGAAAAATATTTCTTACGCAACCACATGGGGAATCTAAGTGTGATTTGACCCCTTACCTTGCATAACAACCTCTATATAGTTGCGGTTAAAATTTGGCACTTGATCACCGAGATCAGTCTATCTATAGTCTTTGGTTGTGAGAAAATGAATTTACGAGTCTATTCATTCCATCATACCTTGCTCCGACAAGTAAGTCCACATTGTTTTTGGACCTTCAAAAACATCACAGAATCTATAACATCCCTCGTGAAAATTCCATGTAAATAAAATTTAATAAAGGAAAAATAATAACCACAATTATGGGACACTTATTCCAAGTTGAATGTTGGGCAAGAAATCCTAGTGTGGGTGTTCATTTGGTTTATTATGGCTAAGGAAATTGGAAAAATAAATGGAAAAGGCTTTGGAAAGGAACGGGGGATTATTTGTCATTTTATTTATGAAAATAACAAAAATTAGGAGAAAAGGAAGGTGAAAGGTCACTGGTTGCATGTGAGGAGGTAATTGAAGGAAAATAATGGAAAATGAAGAAAATAGAGGCCTCACTAATAAAAAGGCTTATGAGTATTAGTTTGTAACCTTTTTTTAGTTTAGTGCTGGAGCTCTCTTTCTATTCTCTCTCTCTCTCTCACTCTTGGGTACTTAGAGTTTTCTTGGAGCATTTCAACATTGCATCAAGAAAAGAAAAGAATGCAAAGGAATGCAAGGTTCAAGCAAAGAAGATCAGAATCAAGAAGCTAAAACAAGATTATTTGTAGGTACCAATTTTCATGATGATTTCCTTGCTAATTTTGGTATGCATGGTTATGCATGTGTGTTCTTAGTTCTCTTGTTGTCATTGGCATGCGTTTTTCCTGGTACGATAGGGTTCTTTAGTCTTTATTTATGCTTTGTAGATAGCCATGGTGTGATGGTGTTCTCATTGCCAGCTGGATTTGAAACTCAAGGAGGTGGTTTCTGAAAGAAACAAAACATGGACGAGTGATCCCTGAATCAGACTTTGGATTGCGATAAATACTTGGCGTGCTAACATTTGAACGAGACTGTTGGTTATGGTAAAGTCATATTTTCTATTACTGTGGTAGGCCTAGGAATCTTCAGATAATGAATGGTGGGATATATGGTAAAACTGAGAGGTGGGTTCGCTTGATCTGGCCTAGGAATCCTTGGCTGGTGAATGGTAGTATATATGGTAAATCCTGGAGGGTGAGGTGTCGCTTACGGTCTAGTGATTTGGTGTTCATTGTGGTAAATACCAGAGACTAGGAGACAAGAATATTCCTCATATTGTAGGTGGAGAAATCCAGTGGCATCGATGCTTGTTTAGGGCCTAGTGATTCAGTAGGGATTGTGGTAAAGCATGGTTCTATTGATCAAGGTGAGGTGGTGTAGCCTCGGGAAGTCCTGGTGGAGTTTTGGTTATGAGTTCCACATTCATGCTTGGAATATGGCATGGGGGTGATTGGCTGAAGGAAAGATTTGGTTCAACCAATCTATGGTCGGGTGGTTCATGGAAGTCCCAAACCTAGTTGGATTTTGCATTCACTAATAAGAGTTCCTTCTCCTTCGTTTTTCATGTGTAAATGTATTGGTTTATATGTGGATTTATGGCTATTGTATCCTTATTATTTATGTTGTTTATATGCTGGTCATGAGTATGTTCTATGACAGTGATGATGTATGGTTGTCATCATGTTTTGATTTGTAAATGAATGAACAATGAATATATGACTTGATAGATTATAATGCAGCTAATGTGATAAGGCATCAATGCTTCTTAGCAATTCTCAGATAAGTATGAGACCCCTATGTTCAGATTTTTTGTTATGACCTGTAGAATGCATATTTGTGACATGTTTGATGAAATTCGTGTCATGGCTAGTAGGGGTCCAGACAAGTCTTTGTTCAAGTATTTTCATTAGAATAATTGTTGCAATATTATATTCCATTTCTGGAAGTTACGTGGAGTTCTAGGCATTGGGTTGAGTCCTGGCCCTGAAAAAGTGGCACAGAATCTCAGGTCATAGATTTAGAATTAGCTGAAAAAGAATGTAGTTGCTTGCATTCCCTTATTCTGAGAGAAACTAGAGGGTCCCAGTCGCATGCATGCCCATTTCATCGGAGAAACTAAGGCTCCTCGAGTTTCTTTAGCATATGTGGAAGGTAAATTTGGTTTTTTTTTGGTGGTTCCACTTCCTTAACTATACATGGGGAGATGAATCAGATCATAGTAGCCTCTCATCAGATCTTTACCTTAGTGAACCGATTAACTAGGGTGAATATTAGAGGAGGGTGTTATAGAGTGGTATTAGAACATGGTTCACCACTTAGATGAGATGGGTAGTTTGTGTTGGTCATGAATTCATTTTGGTTTCATATGTATTCTCTATGATTGTGGTTTATGTACTTTTTGTGTATGCACAATGGTGGTGATAGTTGCAGTGTGTTGCCATGTGAAAGTTGATGGTGTTGATGTTGGATGTGTTTATCATGAGTATAGGTCATTTATGCACTAGTTATGCATTTGAGTGTTCGTATGTATCGTGTATGCATGCATGTCATACAAATGTTGACCATGCATAAATTGACATGGTTGTAGTTGATATGTCACTGATATGGTTATGCATTGATGACTGGAATATGGTTATGATAATATTTATATGCTGTTATGATTATGGTTATACATATATTGCTAATTTGGTTGATCTTGCAGATGAAATATCCTCCATGAACTATATTGAGGTATTTTGATTATTTTTATATTTTGGTTTAGCTGACATGGTATGCTTTCCAAGAAGAATATCAAAGAGGACTAGAAGTATGGTAGACTACAGTTCTTGTGACTCTCTATATGGATCAGATGAGAAGTGTAGTGTTGGGAACTCCTCTGACTTAGAAGACACGTTGAGAAGCTTCAGGGAGGAATTAGTAAGTTTCAAAGTAGATAAGGATAGAGTCATGCAGGCACAGGATAAACAAGCAATAGGTCATTGTAGTAATCCTTTAGAGTTCATGATAATTGCTGAGAGAGGGACCACTTCGAATCAACCATGGGCAAGAGGAAAAAAATAATGGGGCATATGGAAGTAGATCTCAATGGATGGCATGATTAGATATGGTAGGTTCCTAGACACTCTAGATAGGAGAGCTGATGGACATAGGTACTATTCCAATTCTATTTTTGATAGGCACTATGATCATCATCATTATCACCCTTACATGAGTAGTGATAGGGGATATTTATCGGATGAGTTTAAGAAATCCCAACCACCTACTTTTGATGGATATATGAATAAGTTGGAGGATGCAGAGGCTTGGTTACTTTGGATGAACAAGTTCTTTGAACTACATGAGTACACAGAGAATATGAAGGCTAGAATAGTTATCTTCAACCTCAAAAGGAAAGTAGACATCTCATGAGAAGATGTAAAGCGGGTTAGAGGTATCTGGACATAAGATTTGAGTTGGCATGAATTCAAAATATTTTTCAGGAGGAAATACTTGTCAGAAAGGTACTATGATAGAAAAGCTAAGGAGTTTTATGAGCTAAATATGCGATAAATGTTAGATGAGGAGTATGTGAGTAAGTTCTTGTATGCTAATTTTATGAAACAATTGTATTTTTATGCTTTAGAGAGATTTTACTTCAATTTATTTATTAGCGCAATATCAATATCCATATTAGAAATCACATCAACATGACAGTAGAATGCAGGTAAAATGTAATAATAGAAGAGAAGCCAAGATAAGAGGAAAAAAGATGTGGCACCAGCCAGGGACAAACCCCAATGTGGGGAAACCCTTGATCAATTCTTCTTATATTCTTCAGTAGTTTAGTAGAGAGAGAGATAGTACAATTTACAAATCTGATAATTTATGACAACAACAAAGGAGCACAAACTAGAAAATTCAATGTTGGTCAACAAGGAAGATTTTACCCTCAATAAATTGGTCAACTTCAATTAACTTAGGCCTCCAAACAACTAGAGGAATCAACCCTCAAAAGAACCCAAAATCAGCCCAGTCAAATATGGTCAAACAACCAACCTATAGTCAATGCTAGTCAAAGTCAATGTGTGGCTTCGATTTCTATGCCCATAAATGTGGCTTGCCCAAACAAAGATAGCCCCCATGAAAATTTAGTCAAAGGAGGTCAATGAATGATTGTAAACACCTAGTCAAACTTTCCAGAAGTTTGGTCTCCTGAAATTTCACTTTCTTGAAATCTCACTCTACCTCCTAAAATTTCAGTCTCCTGAAACTTCAACCTCCTAAAATTTTGGACGTCTGGAGAGAGAGAAGTGTGAATATGAGTATGTCTAAATGAGCCTAAGGCATGATGTATCTATAGTAAATGTTGAGGATGAATAGACATGACTCTTCGGCTTTTGAGCCTACATAAGTTTGTTGGTCGACCTTGAAAACTTGTCCATAATCAAAATAAATTCATAACTTCATTTGTACATGTTAGAATCAGATGATATTTATATCAATACTACACCTCTCAGATAGAGGAATCCAAGAAAAATGTCAACTGTCATAAATAAGACGACCTCTATGGAGTTTGGCCCTAGTTTCCAATTTTAACACTCCCTCTCAACTAGGGAGAAATCCATCTATTAATCCATCTGCCAATCTATATATCTTTTCCATCAAATAACTACTCTACTCTGTTGATCTATGAAGAAGAATAAGTGATCGAGAATGTATCACGCCATTCTCTACTAACCCAAAGTCATTCCCATTCAAAGTAGAGTGTGTCATACCACTCTTAGTGACTTGAAGTTAGTTCGAACCAAAAGAGATTGTATCATACCAGTGTTACTGACTCGAAGTTAGTGCTAATTGATCCGAGATCAATATCAGTCATCCTAGCATAGGGAGTATAGTAGTACATGATTCATCCATTGGCAGTACTTTGGTCCCTATCCTCATTTCCCTACTCATTGGCTAGATGAAAGCTACATCCCATGAGACCTAGACTGCATGGGTAGGATGTCTCAGTAGGAGAAGGATGAGTCACTCATCTTGCCTACATGACGCCAAGGGGTATCGCAGGGGAAGGTTGAACCACTCACCCTATGGTTTCTCATCGCTCTAAGAAGTACCCCATGCCCCCAAGAGCTCCCAGAGTTCAATTTCCATCTCATACAGGACCGTCATAAGAGGGTCTCTCCATGACTCCAAGTTGTCCTTGGAAGGCCAAGAACTTGACCTTCCCCAGGGGTTTTGTCAGAATATCATCTACTTTCTCATCAATCCCAATGTGATGGAGTCTTATTGCTCCTCATTGTACCATATCCTAGATAAAGTGGTACCTTATATCTATATTCTTGGAGTGATCATGAAACACAGGATTCTCTTGTCATCAAACCCCACTATAGTTGTCATAGAGGATCACAATGGTATTCAACACATGTCCAAACAAATCACTGAAGAGCTTCCTCAACCAGAAAACTTCACAGGAGGCCATACTAACAATTATGTATTCGACCTCGACGATGCTCAAGGCAGATGATTTTTGCTTCCTACTCATCTAGGATATTGAAGCAGAACCCAAAGAAAAACAACATCTAGAAGTGCTCTTACGATCCACCACACTGCCAGCCCAATCAATATCAGAATAACCATGTAGCCTCACATATTCGATATCCATGAGAGATTGTGCCCTGAAGATATCTCAGAAGATTATTGGCACCAACCCAATGTATATGATGAGGTTCAACTATATATTGGCTCAATGTTTTAACTGAAAACGTATGTCCAGAAGGGAGATCACCAAGAACATCAGTGCTCCTATGAGTTGATGATACTCAGAAGCATTTCTCAATTTAGGTCCAACAACACTATGACATAACTTATTAAGTTAAGTTCCATCAAAGTCTTTATAGGCTTTTAGTACACCATCCCAAATATTTCCAATATCTTCACAACATATCTTCCTTAAGAGAGGAAAATTTGAACTCACTTTATCTAGACCTCCAACCCTAGGAAATAATGCACCAGCCCTAGGTCCTTCCTTCATCTCAAATTCAGAAGCCAACTCACTCTTAAGATTTGTGAATGAGAGGGTCCACACTTCCATCAACTCCATGCTTGATTTTGTAGAGCCACTTAGAGGTGACAATCAATTTATCCAGCAATCTAGGGACCACATCCTAGACATCATTCTTCATAATTGAATCATATTCTTCATTATTAGCATCCTTCCATACTTTACACTTCACAACTTCTTCAAAAGATGAAGGTTGATTTTCAATGGTAGTGCTCATGGAAGTCAAATATCCTTGATACATGTTCGGCTTCTTGGTTTAACAGAAATTCCCCCTTGGTGAAATGTGTCTCTCTACATCTTCAAGAGTCTCCCTAAGCCATGAGGATCTCCTTTTGGAGGAGAGCTCATGAGGAGGAGGATCAATAGGATCCATAGGTTCATTAACATCAGGCATAGTTTCGCCTTCTTTTGCACCCTGTTTTCCAGTGTCAGCTTCTTTGTCCTTCCTTTAGGTTAGGAAGGTTGTTGATCTTCCTTAGGGACATATCTTTATTGAAGGTGAAATCATGACCTATCTCAGCTTCCTTTTGACCAACCAAATAAATTCTATATCCCTTATAATTTTCATTATAGCCCACCAAGATTACTTTCTTCCTAGATGCACCCAATTTGCTTCTTTTCTCTTTCGACACATGAAAATATGCGGGACATCCAAAAATTCTAAAATAAGAGACATCAAGTATTACCAATGAACATTTCTTCTTGATTCTTGGAGTCTAATTCTTGATGAGGGTATCCATTTTGAACATACATGGTGACATTCGCAACTTCAGCCCATAGGAACCTCGAAAGACCTTGATCATGAAGCATGGCATGAACTGCTTCTACAATAGAACGATTCTTCCTTTCAACCACACCATTCTGCTCAGGAGTGTATGGGGTTGTAGAATCCATGTTAATGCTAGCTTCTCTGCAATAATCTTGGAGTTCATGGGATTCATACTTGGCCCCATCATCAGTCCTCAATATCTTGATTTTGTTCTCGGATTAGTTTTCGATGAAGTCATTGAAGAGTCGGAGCTAGGTGAACACTTCATCCTTCTTCTTCAAGAAGTAGATCCAGGTCTTGCTAGAACAATCATTTTTAAAGGTGAGATAATATAAGTATCCTCCCAAAGAGTTTACGGGCACCATACAAGATATGTCAGGGTGGATCAATTGCAATATATCTATGGTCTTTATATTACTTGAGGGGGATGGTCCCCTTATAAGTTTTCCTTCGGTGCATCTCAGACATACACCTTCATTCTCTACTTTGAACTCGTGCATACCTGTCACCATCTATCTCACATCGGGAAGGGCATTATAATGAAGATGTGCAAACCTTTGGTGCCATGGTTTGGATTGTAGAGAGGTGTCGCAAGACATGGTTCCCAATGGACTTCCTCCAATTTGATACAAAGTGTTAACCCCGAACCCAAGAGTAAAAGCATATTTAAAATTTCTTTTCCAAACATGTACCTTTCCATCGATGAATTCCATATTGAATCCTTTGTCCTCCATCACTAAAATGGACACGAGGATGTTCTTGAGATCATGTACATATAGTATTTCTTGCAAATAGATAGTGTTACCTTGATTCAATTGAAGGGTAACATTCCCTAATCCCTTCATGTGATAGGTGGCATCCTCTCCAAGGATGATCTCTAAGTTTGTATACTTTTCTATCAGAATAGAGAGGGCTTCCTTGTATCCGGGTGAAGCCTTGAGGCACCACTATTAATCGACTAATTTGCAAGGTGTCCAGAGTAGAGGCAGTGGAGAGCGCTGATATAAGAGAGTACTATTTTATTCTTATTATTAACAACATTGGATTCTTCATACTTGGAGTTCCTTGATTTCTTTGAGGGTCAACCATTTCCTCGATGTGCCGCATTCCTTTTTCCTTTGCCATTGGAACTACCATTCCTTCTATTTTTGTTGTTGAATTTGCCCTTGGAATGATTGTGATCATCGTCATGTGATGTGTCCCTTCTATTTGGACACTCCCTTGCATAGTGGCCGAACTTATTGCAAACAAAACATCTTCCCTTCCTTCCATTTTTGAATCTCGGTCTTCCTTGACTTTTCTTCTTTGAAACTACATTATTCATCCTCTTGGCTGTTGGCATTATGTTTCTGGTGAGGTTATATGTTACAGATGTTGTACTTGATGGCAACACCCATGGCATGGCTCTCAATATTATTAGAATTAAGAAGTACACAGGAGAACAGTTCAGAAGATGCGTACCCACAGGTACGACGTGCAGGGACCGCGTCTAGACACGCAGGTTACCCATTCATGAGGTGCGTACCCTAGTGCACACACTTCAAGGCAGTAAAACGTGCACACATGGGGTTTCTTATGTTTAACCCTTGGTATTTAGCTGACGGTATTTTGTTATTATGGTTTTGGCCCGTGGTATTGATCCATGATTTGAGGAAGAGCTTGCCTATATAAAGCAGAGGAAATCATTTGGCTTGAGCATGCTTTTGGGTTGAATATCTTAAGATCTGAAATATTTGGGTTATTGTTTCAAAAAGCTTGATCTATATGAAAGTGAAGTGGAAAGCAAATCTGTGAAGGGTGATCTCTCAAGCGCTTGATCAGATCTGGGTATCCGTCTAACTGTAGCACACTGGTGATCTGTAAATCCGGCTCTAATCTGATGTACGCAGGTGTTTAACGGTGCCTCTGCGTAAGTACGCAGAGCAGAAGAAGGCGAGCTGCATGGGTACGCAGAGCAGAAGAAGGGTGACTGCGTGGGTACGCAGAGCAGAAACAGGCGAACTGCGTGGGTGCGCAGAGCAGCAGTGGTTCAGGTGTGTACGCACAGTAAACGTACGCGGTGCGATAGTAATTTTGGGTGTGTGCCTACCGTGAAAGTACGCGGCGCGATAGTGCATTGGGTGCGTACTGTACACAGCGCAGTAGAAGAAGCAGTGCGTGGTCAAGCAGTGCAACAGAAGGAACTCTGTGGGTATACGCAGAGAAGCAGAGGGTGAAGTGCGTAGCGACGCAGGCCAAAGAAAGGAAAGCTGCGTATCTGTCTCATGACTATCTGTTGACTGAATTT
>APFE030672170.1:0-22620 GCA_000404065.3 Pinus taeda
GCAGTGTTGACACAACATGGTAGACCCATATGTTATCATTCTGAGACTTTTAATTCTACAATAGTTAACTATCCTACATATGATAAAGAATTGTTTGCATTAGTTTAGAGTGTGAAAAAGTGGAAATATTACTTAATGGGAAAAGAGACAATAATACATATTGATCATCAACCACTTCAATATCTACACTCACAGACTAAATTGCAGCAATCAAGACACTACAGATGGATGGGTTTTCTACAATAGTTTCATTTAGTCATCAGATATAAAAAGGGCATACATAACATAGTTGTAGACATGTTATCTAGACCCATTATAAATGCATCTACTATACTTAAGCATAATTCTGTACTACATGAAAGCTACATTGAATAATATGCTCAAGATATAGACTTTAAAGATGTATATGCAACTTTGAGTCAAGGCAAAAAGGTAGAAGAATTGGACTATCATGTGAAGGACCGACTCTTATATCATTGCGGGAAACTCTACACTCCACATGTTAGCCTCCTGCTGCAGCAGGTTACTCATATTTCATGATTGACATTTTTACAGGCCAAATATGTCATACTTTGCATGCAGCAATGCTCCATATTTGCTAAACAGTCACCAAGGTTAGAATGCTACTCAAAGTTCATCCACTGCATTCCAATTTTGAAGAGTCATTCCAGTTTTGTAGAATTTTTCAGCTAAAGGGAGGTCCAAACAGCTTAATCTTGGTCTTCCTACGTTTCAATTTCCTGTTTTAGAATATAGAGAATGAAAATCTCTCCAAACAACTTAATCTTGGCAGATTCTTAGATAGGTATAGAAACAAAGGAGCCCAACTGCTTAATTTGGGCCCTTGGAAGAAATAAGGGTAGTTTGTAGATAGGAAGGCATAAAAAGAAAAAATTGAAATGCTGGGTTTGCAAGTCTAAGTGCACCCAAACCAAAAGAAGAAAAAATGTTAGGTAAGTAGGTTGGGTAGGTAGTTTTGAGGTTGCAGAATCTTGATTTCTGATCAATTCTATGTTTTCAAAGGTATCATCTTTACTCAGGTCACAGTCATCAGGCAATTTCACATGGAGGAGTTCAAATCAGACATAACTAACTTCCCTTTCTTCCTCTTCCCCAAATCATTAACTAATTTCCCCAAAAAGAGGTCAAGATCTGCTTGATATCTCTTAGTTTCATCATTTTCCATGTCACTAACCTTGGTGAAGATCTGCTTCACTCAAGGAGGATCTGTACTTTCTCTACAAAGCTCTATCTCCCCTTTGAAGCCTAAGATCTCTGAAACTTAGCGCTTTCTTGTCATCTCCATATTAACTATTGATATTATTATTTAACTCCCTATATTTTCCCCATCCCCCTACTAAAACTATGAAAATAATCCCCTTATGTAAATATCCCCTCCCCCTAGTTTAAAATAACCATAAGTACCCCCGGGAATTGCTCAGTGTATCTGAAACTTGGCAAGAACCCTCATGCTGCCCCTTCAAACCATCTTCTAATGAAATGGACTCCTTCCAAAGCATAAAATTCCTTTCTAGGTTATCGGACCCCTTCCGAGGCCTCAAATACTCTTCAAAAGCACATACTCACTCCTTCCAATTGCAATAAACCCTTGCCGATTGCCTTAACATTCTTCCGATCCTGGTGAACCCTCTCCAACGCGATTATCGCAATCGGAGGTCGCAAGGGTATTATGGCTCGCTGTTGTTTCTTCCCGATGGACGCTCTGCCGATGCCATCTCGCGATCGGCATATCGTAATATTTTATACCACATAGGTGTGCCCCTTTTCCTTTTTGCCCGATGTGTTATCGCGATATCGGTGATCGGTGGTCGCAAGCATCGCGTTTCCAAAATAAATACCTTCTCATTCCCCACCGATGCGATATTGTGATCGTATCGAAAGAAGTATATCGCATTGCAGTAACATATGAGTCACCCTACCGACCAGATCATTGCCACACCACCCTGCCACGTCACCTTGCTGACGTCATCTGCTGTACAGCTGACGTCAGCAGCCAAAAAAAAGGGAAAAACGCGCAAGCGCGAAAGTCGAGCTTCAGAGCTCCGGAATGAGAAACGAAGGCAGTTTTCGAAGCGCTAATCGCGCATCTCTACGAGAAATGGGCCATATTGGGGAATCTTTAGGGAATCTTTTGATTCCTTGGCCCTTTTTGCACCGAAAAAGCCCGAAATTGCCTAATTTTGCCAAATTAAACGAATTTGAAGACAGAGAGAGACTAGGAACATAGATTAAAGAGTATCAGATCAAATATGCAGACAGAAGGCACGTCAAAGAGTATCAGGAAGCGGCGAAGACCATCAATGTAGCGGAAAAGTGTATCAGAGGAGATTTTCTCAGGGCTCGAGGCAAATCCAACATTAAAACGAAAGCTCTGAAATCAAGAAGCAATTGAAGACGCATTGAAGGCTCACCAGCACAAATGACTCACATTAAACTCACAGAAGATCAGGGACCAGAACTCAATGCACAGTTATGACAAAACACCGCACAAGTCACACAGGACAACCTATCAACTCAACTTGATTCACTGCGGCCCCCGCAGCCCAAAGGACAACTTCATTAATCCCAGCAACAATTAGGTTTTTAGAAAAAGATTTTCTGTAGACCTGTTAGGTCAAATGTAATATGACTTCAGATATTTTGCTTATATATACCACCCTGAAAAATGGAGTAGGGGTTGGTTGGTTGATCAGTAGCTTGATCTTTGTTATTCCGATCTTTCTCTCAAGCAGAGACTCGCACTGTAACTGTGATGCTTTCTATAATCAAAGACTGCTGAAAGCATGGATTCTGAAACTGTCTGCTGTGTTTAATTGGCAGATGAGTGATTGTGGAATTCCTATGCTTCTACATGTTTCAATAAGTGTTTCTTAACTCTGTTAGTTTTTATGTTTGTTTTATCATAAATCCGCCCTCTAAATTGCAGAAAAGAAGAATAGTTTAGGATTTCTGCACCTTAGGCTCAATTTCTGCAATTTTTCATGTTTTCATCAGGAATAGTTATGAACATGCATACTTAAATGATCTTGTTTACGCTGTTTCTTTCACATATGAATGATAGTTTAGGAATTCTTAACTGCTCCTAGATAACCATCATTCACTTCCCCTCCCTGTCAGTTTTGATGAAAGATTCTTAATTGCCTTTCACCCCTGACCATCATTCCATCCTTTCAGCAAATTGATAATTGTCTCATGTGTGGCTATCCCGCTCCACAAGCCTCTTGTGACCAATAAAACACAACAACAAGCCTTAATCCATGACTCCATGCCCAATGGTTTGAAACTTATCACACCTTACCTTGCCTCTCTGCTTGGAATTTTCTACTTGGCATACATCTTCCATCCAAACAAAAAATCAAAACCCCTGAACCTGACAACTAGCCTAAAATCATCATCAGCAAAATTAAATCATAAAGAGAGAGCCCTCTCTGATTGCAGGTGGGCTAGAACCTGCAGTCCAAAGATTGGTCTGTGGTTACCTCGGCCGTATCCCTACAGGAGCTTAGGGACAACCTGAGTGATAACACCACAAATAGAGAGAGTAAAGATAATTGGAGAGGCACACACTTCTCTGATATTAGGTCACTTTGGTGTAAGTAAAATAGTTGCACAACTGCAAAGATTTTGTTATTGGCTAAAAATGAATGAGACAGTTTCTAGATATGTAAGAGGGTGTACTATGTGTGCTAAAAGCAAGCCCAGTAATAGAAAACTAGGCTTGTACACTCCATTACCAGTTCCTTCTCACCCTTGGGAAAGTGTTTCCATGGATTTTGTTGGAGGACTGCTTAAATCTAGGAAAGTTCATGATTATATCTATGTGGTTGTGGATACGTTCAACAAAATGTGTATCTTGATACCTTGTAATAAACAAATTATAGCTGAACAAACTGCAAAACTATTATTTGAACATGTATGGGTTCATTTTGGATTACCCACTTCTATTGTATCTGATCGAGACACCCGATTTGTGGGGAAGTTTTGGTCAAGTCTATGGGAGCTGATGGACACCTAACTGAAGAAAAGCACAACTTTTCATCCACAAACTAATGGCCAGACAGAAGTAGTTAATAGGACAGTGATCCAGTTACTCAGAGGATATTGTAGCAAGCATCCTAAGTTTTTGGATGAACATTTGTGTTATGTGCAACATGCTTACAACAGAGAAAAACACTCTTCTACACAGAGATCTCCTTTTGAGACCTGTTTTGGTTTCATACCAAGGTCTCCTTTGGATTTTGTCTTTGGTAAAGATACCACAGTTGGTGGACACAGTGATGTGGACAAGGCAACTAGGTTCATTGAACAGATCCAGGAGATCCACCAGGAAATACAGGAACAGCTGGAAAAGAGCCAAGCCAAATACAAGGCAAGGCATGACAAGCATCGGATGGAGCATAGTTTTCAAGTTGGAGACTAGGTCTGGCTGTATATCAGCAAGGACAGGATGCAAGGTGAAGGTAAAAAGCTAAAGCCTATCAAGTATGGACCTTTTAGGATACTGAGAAGATTGGTGAAAATGCTTTTCGCCTTGATCTACCAGCTTACATGCACATCTACTCAGTTGTAAATGCAGAGTGCTTGAGATTGTTTGAACCTTCAAAGATTGAGGATCCTGAAGAGCAAAGTCAATTGCCTTCTATTGATGACCTGCTACCTGAATATTTGAATGAATTGCATGAAGACACAGGCTTGGACAGGAAGGTGAGGACGACACACAAAGGAGATGTTCAGTACCTCAGAATTGGACTTAAAGGTTCGAAGCCGAGTAGTGCAGAGTGGATTGAGATTGGGAAAGTGAGACAACAATACCCTCACTTAGTCGATGCTTGAAAGAAAACCAACTTTTGGTGGTCCAAAAGATTTTAAGTGGGAAGGACGTGATCTGAATTGGATCCATAAAGAATAATTAAATAGAGCCATGGCTGCACCAAGTCGGGACAGACTTCAAAGAATCTACAACAGTGATAAAAAACACCTCTAAACCACTGGCAATGGCAGATAGCATGGAACAACGAGGACCTTGGTCAAAGCATGCTGACCAAGGCTCATGGAGACTGCACGAGAGGCGATTTTAGCCCCTGGGAGGCCCAGATCAGGAAACAAAGGAGGTTTTTGATGTGCGATTAGCGCTTGCAAAAAACCCCAAATTGGAGAAGCCCCGAGCGCTCGATCGCATGAGAGCCGGGAAAACTGTGGGATAAAGGCTAAAGCGCTAAAAGCGGGACCCGCTCCGAAAACCAACGGTATTGATTAGGGGCACCTTCAAACGGTAAGCGAAATTGGCGAAAATGGAGTGATCCCACTCAACGGTCGCCGCATGGTAAGCGGAGGAGAGAGAAAACTGTCGTTGATCGCGCGTTAATGGTCGAGCAAGTCAACCGCGCGAAACATGCGTATGGCGTCGGATCTGGGGGCTCCAGATCTAATGGCTGAGATCGTGCCCGATGGGAAAATGAAATTGACGGGGGATTAAACCACAGTTTGTAAAGATTTGACATCTGGTTTGACTACCAAGGTGGTAGAAGACTCATTCCACGATTTAACAGAAAAACCGAATCAACGAAGTGAATTGGCGTAGCTGCAGGAGGACATGTGGCCACTTCCTATGAACTTGATGATGATGCCGAATAAGGAACTCCAAGCGAAACTGTAGCAAGCGATTTGACGGGAAGTGGAAGAGGAATCAAAGAGCCATGGGTACGAATGGCCTTAAAGCCATGCACAGGAAAAGCAAAAAGACACCAGAATCTTGAGGAAAACACACACACCTGAGAGGAGGACAGAACATAGAAAGGAAGAACAGGGAGAAGAAAGATAGTGAAACAACAAAAGAATGGAAGACAAACGGCCGAGCTGAATGAAGGTAGCATCGAGCACTAGAGAGCTTGAGGGATTCAAGCCATCCCAAAGACGATATTTCCGGACTGAGCACCACATTGGGCTGTCTCCATTATAGACCAAAAGGTCACAGAGCTGGTAAGGGAAAGGCCACCACTAAAATTTGGACTAGAGATGTAGCCCTAGAAGGATAGGGTGAACTCCTTATTAAATTTTTGTGTCCTTGTATTTGCTTACTGTGTTTCTCTGCTGTTTTCCCATTTAAAGTGTCTGTGTATTTGCAATCTGATCGATCCTTTGCTTAAATAACATAGACACACATGCCAACACATGAGTTTGTAATACCTTCATTTAATAAATCTTAACTAAGGTCACTCATAAGGTGATTATCAGATCAGATATGAGGATGCAAAATAAACTCAAGCATAGTATCTGCAAAGTCAAAAGTTAGTCTTTTTAAAACTTAATGTAATTTTCAACTCAAAATTTTTTTGAGGTGAAAACAGAGTATTTTGTTTTTATTATCATTTCTTATGTAATTTCATGTTCCTATATGTAATATTGATTTCTAGATGCTCATAAGCATCAATCCATACTGCCGAGCTACAAACATTGCAAAAATAAAGTCAACATGAGCTAATCCACTTGCAAAAGCAAAAAGTGAAACAAGCATTAAAAACAGGTTTTGCAAAAGGCAAAGAACATTGGAAAAGTGGGTTTTCAAAAAGTAAAAATCAAAATGGTGTTCATATATAAAACCCCTTTCATTCTACTTTCATTTCATTATGTCATTTTCAAGTCAAAGAAACCAATGGAGAGAAGAAAGAAGCAATTTCAAAGTGGTTTTTAGCAAAACAGGGGCAGCGCTACGCCTAGGCAACTGGCCCTACCTTTTTTAGGATTTTTGACGCTACGCATAGGGAGGAAGGTGCTACGCGTAGGGAAGTTTTTGACAGTGTTAATTTGAATGGGCATTGCACGTAGGAGCCCGCGCTGCGCGTTTGTGCAGGAGCGCTGCACAAAGGGAAGCAAACCATAAAAATGTTCCAAACTTCAAATTTTTGCCAAATTTCCTCCAAATTTCACCTTGTACAAGTAAGTACTATCACCTTGCTTGATGATTGGCTTGCATATGTGAAGTTTTAGTCAATTTTTCATTCCTAAGATAAAACACTAGTTTTGCACTATAAACCCTAGTCATTTTTGTTTCTCCCATTGCCTAGTTTCATAACTAAACCCCTTACCCATCATTCCATTCACCCTCATCTACATTTCACCATCTATCACTCATTCCATAAACCCTCCCCTCACTCTCATGGGTTGTCCATAACTACCTAAGCTCACTCAAACTCATCCCTACAAACCCTAGAGTATCCCATTCATTCCCTTTTATTGTCTAAAATTGTGCAAACTAAGAAAACTGGTTAAACATGAATAGAGGTGACTCTTATTATGATGGGGAGGATACAGCAAGTGATAGTTCAGTTGAGAGGAGAAAGCAACAGAGAAAGCCTCATAAGGGAGGTAAAATTACCAGAGAAGAGCCAACCAATTTAGCAGAACTACATGCCTCTCCATTAGCAGTTTCTTGTTTCAGACACCTTGGATGTTATGAGTTCTGTGAATTAGTGGAGAGAGTTCAGTTTCATCATGAATTGGCTAGACTCTTTGTAGCCAACTTGCATAACAATGAAGTGACTCTTGCTAGGGTGACTTTCACAGTGTCACTATCTGTAATTTCAGAGGCCACCATAATTCCTGATGTTGGTGAGAAATGGTATAAGGCTCAGGACCTTGATGAGCATTGTTATGAGCCTTACATTAAGCCTCAATATAGAAGTCTAGTGAAGAGACTTTTCCCCTTCAAATTTTTGGAGAACAGGTATGTCCCCTTGATGAGGATTATCATCAAATATTTCACTTGTGAGGGTAGATTTTCCAGGTTGTACACTTACCATATCAGGCTCCTCATGCACTTTACAAGGGTGAAGATGTTGAACCTCCCCTACTTTTTGTTTAGAAACATTGATAAGATGGCTTAAATTGTGCAAAAGAAGCCATACCCTCAGTAGATGAACAACATATATCATTACTCCTTAATCAAGATTACTGTTGTTAAATAAGGAATCCATACAAGTGAGGATAGTTTTAGAGAGTTGGAATGACTTGTTATAGAGTTTTAAGAACCCAACGTTTCGGACTACCAAGTGAGTCCATCATCAGGGGCTGCGTCAATAGATATTCTAAAGATATTAATGATGTATCCATGAGCTATATTTTAGGGTATAGCTCATGGAAACATCATTAATATCTTTAGAATATCTATTGATGCATCCCTTGATGATGGACTCACTTGGTAGTCCGAAATGTTGGGTTCATAAAACTTTATAACAGGTCAATCCTCCTCTCTAAAAGATTATTGTTCTTAACCATCTCAGTCTTCTAAATATCCCTTGGGAGACTTTCCTTACTCATGGCATGTTCAGGGAACCCCAAATTCCTCCATCCATGGTGCAAGAAATAGGTGGGCCTTCTACTCATGTGGAAATAGGAGAGGAACACAAAGAGACAAAAACTGTTGAGGTGCTGGTATTCTTGACATATCACAGAGGTACAAGGAAATTATTTGCAGCTACTAGGCAAGTGTTTGCTCCATAAGAGGTGGAATGGACCTTGCCTTCTTCATCAGTTCATAGGCAAAGGTTATCTCCATAGGGTGTGGAAGGGGCTTTGCCTTCTACATCAACAATGCAGGTACAGGTTGAGTAGTTGAACAAAGGGAAGGAAAAGGTACAGGAGGATGACTTGGATGATGAGCAGGAAAGGGAGTTTGAGTAGGAAGAACATGATGAGCCCGAGTAGCATGACACTGAGGTTATTGATTTAGAGGTTAAAGATCAAGAAACCATCAAAGACATCATCATACGGGAAAGGGAAGCTCAAATACAAGCTTTGGCAGACAACCTAGAGAGAGCCAAGTATGTCATCACATACTTAGAAAAGGAAAACAAACAATTGAGTGACAAATAAGTCCTCATGGAGCTGGAAGTTCTCAAAGCAAGAAGGAAAATTGGCAAAGAGGCTCATGTCACATTGACTCCTATTGAGCAGGAGATTGAAAACGATAGGGAGACTTGGCTTGAGAGAGTCAACATACATCTAAAAGGGCTCATTGAGAAGGCAAATAGGGACAAGAAAATGCTTAGACACATGGCATACCATTACATTAAGCACAATAAAAATTGTAACCTGAGGATCAAAAAGTTGAAAATTTGTAACCTAAGGATTAGAAAGTTGAAAGCTAGGTTAAGGAGGGCTTTAGAGGGGAAAAAGGAAGTGGATAGATTAAAAATGTTGGCTGAAGCCTCCTTGGCTAACCAAAGCAGTTGATGGTGGTTCCTCATACCAATTTTGGGCAGTTTTTGAGGAAATTTGTCATTTTGGAATTTTGGAAATTCAAAACACAAAAAATCTGCCCAGAAGCGCAGCGCCATCTGCACTGCACTTTTTCTAGGGGCACCCAATGCACAAATGGGTTGTATTTTTGGATTCAGGGCATCAAGGACATGCACACTAGCAATTTTCAGAATTTTTGGAGCAGATTTAGTCTGCCAGAAGGTCCAAAAACACTCAAAATTTGGCCTTTCTACCAATTTTTGGACACACAGAAGTAGCCTTGGGAGAGTCCATTTTTGAAGGGGAAAATGAGCTCCAAATCCATAAATTCTAGCTGTTCTAGAAGCTAGACTTGAAGACCTTTTCAATGAGCTAACCTGGGCTCAAGTTTGATGATGGTAAGGCCTCCAAAAGTGGACTCAAAGTGGCACTACGCGTAGGACCAGTGGCGCTGCGCGTAGGGCATTTTCACTTAGGATGACTATTTTGCTAAATTTCGACTATTTTCTTGTTTTCTCTCTCATAGAGGTGAATTTATTGATGTAATTAATTTCATGGTTTGTAAATGTAATAGTAAAACACTAGTATATGGTAGATTCATTAGATAAAAAGTAGTTTTGAGGGTAATGAATCAGTTTCCCCTCTTTTAGAGGCACGCTGTTTGATTGCCTAGATTCTTGTTCCTTGTTTAGAAATGGTTGAAACAACTCCTCTTCTCATGGTTTAGACCCCTGATGGTTAGGATGAGTGTTTTTAAATTCTATATCATGTATTTTCTTTGTCATTGGCAAGGGTTGGATTCAGCTGGATGCTCATGTACTAAACACATATCATTTTGTAGCAGTTTTGGCAGGAAACGAGTAAAGTTGCAGCTATTTTTATGGGATCCCTGTGGTATGGCCTTTAGCATGTGTTTCTTCTTCTATTAATAGTTTCTCATGTTATTTATGTATGCCTCTTTCAGATAATTGCTTATGATTGGTTGTTTTCAAGTCAGATAGGCGGAATACATTAGGTTTTAATGCTCTGGCTTGGGAAAACACCAGTATTTCATGTTTTTTCTACTGTTTAGGAAGGATTAACGAATTTCTCATGCCCTTCTTAGTTCCTCACCAATTTATAATTTCACCCCATCAAGCCTAAGGCGCTGAAGATCATACCTACCTTGCCCCATAGAATCCCTTGCAATTTTGACTTAGTTTCCCAGACCCAAATTGCCCGGCTCCTCCTGATCTGGAAAAACACACAAACAAATTCAATCAAAACCTTTTGAGCTACTATACCTAGCATAAAATCTTGTTCCTGGTCCAGTCATCTTGACTGACATTCATAAGGAGAGAGCCCTCTCCCGGCCTGGTAGGGCTAGCTACCAGGTTAAGCTTGGTTTGTGGTTACCCTAGAATTACCTCCATTTAGCCTGAGGTCAATTTAGGTGATAAAAGATACATCATTTTTAGGATAAAAAAATTAGCGTAATACATGTATAACACAATCATGACAACATATATAAATATAACACATAATTTATAAGCATATAACCATCATTCTAGCTAGAGTCTAGTCATAAATGCACAACCATATCAACTACAGATACCATGACCTCATGCATGACAACAACCACCACATCACTGTACACTTGACCACACGTGAATACTAATGTGCACAATAATGCATAATCAAGTATACACTCATGACAACACACTCCAAAAAACACCATCAAATTCCCATGGCGACCTCACTGTAACCATAATTTATACCATTCAAATACAACAAGCACATGGTCTTACAACATAATAAACACATATGCATCACCAACACATAGCCCATCTAGTCTAAGGGGTAAGCCATGCTCTGGTACCACTCTATAATATCATCCTCCCATATCTACCCAAGTAACTGACCAACCAGGGTAAACATGTGATGAGAAGTTACTATGATATGATTTGACTCCTTATGTGTCAGTTAAGGAAGTGGAATCGACGAAAACCCACAACACAAACCTTCTGTACCTACTACATGACTCCCAGAGGCCTTCCTAGTCACCCCCATGACCATTCCTCGGGTCCCACTAAGTTTTAGACCATTAAACCCATGGAGGCTCCATTGATATGGATAAGGGCATGTCCAGGAGGCTCCAAACACTCGCACAACAAGACATGGGTGTGTCTGGGGACTTTTCTCCTTAGACCTATGCCTGCAAATCCGAGATTTGTGCCACCTTTCAAGCCCATAATCTAGGTCATTGTCCAAAAACCTTGTAGCCTTAAAAATTCATAATTTACATAATGACAAGATTTACAAATCAAAACCTAACTCCAAGAGTAAGCCTAACGATCCCCAATTGATACTGACATTCTCTCAAACACTTGGCATCAATGCAATCTACAGGAAATGAATACAAGAAAAAGCATAAATCACTAATGAATCATATGAGACTTGACAAGAAGGACCACCACCCTCTTTCCTTATCCTTTTTGACATCAATTATGTCTTGCATCCATTTTCCTTTCAGTTATAAGTAAATACATGAAATAACCATGATTGTAAATAGTCATATAACCATTCTTATAACTAGCGTTAAACCATGTAAATAACAATGAGATAACAAATATTAAGGCCACATAATAACAAGTACAAAAGAAAGAGAACTTAGCTTTTATTAAACATAGGCAAGAGTCGAATAGGTTCAGGACTTCGACGTACCGCCCGACCATAGACATGGCTGAACCAAATATTTCTTTCAGCCAGTCACCCCCTGTGCCATATTACAAGCATGAATGTGGGATCTCATGGATAAACCAATCCAAAAACAACCAAGGGAATCTAGAGCTTAAACCACCTCCACCCTCACCAAATCGTGGTCTCACCAAAACTGGCACCAAGATCACAAAACCAAACCGAGCTTGGAATGCGTTTGGACTTCATCACTATCCTTGAGGAATTTCTATGAATTTCTATCTCCTTGTCTATCAAGTTTTACTGTAATCCACACCAGATCAATAGTCCCTAAACTGAGATACCACCCTTAGGCTTTACTATGTATCCCGCCAAAATCGGTCAAGGGATTCCTAGGCTTTTGGGAATTTTCCTGAGACCACCTCCGCTCTATATTCTGAAACCATCCAACAATTCCAAAGCTCAAAACTAAGAAAAAAATCCCATCACACCATGACTATCCGGAAAAAGGAAAGGCAAGGTTGAAAACCACTTTCATAACCAGGCAAAGCCATGCCACTGACAGCAAGAGAACCATATACCAGCATGCAAAGCCATGCATGTCAAACCAGATAGTAAATCACACATGCAATATGTTACTTGCAAGTATTCCTACTAAATTTTCTTGATCCTGATCCTCCTTGCTTTATCTTTCCTTTCCTTGTCCTTTCTTTGCTTGCTTTTCCCTTCCTTGCTCCAAGAGAACTCTAAGTGTCCAAGAGTGAGAGAGAGAGAGAATAATGAGAGACTCCAAAACTGAACTGACCGAAAGGCATGAAATGATCCTCAAAAGCCTTTTTATTAATGCGGTCTCTATTTTCTTCATTTTCCATTATTTTCCTTCAATTTCCTCCTCATATGGAACCTTTGACCTTTCACCTTCATTTTCTCCTATTTTCCTTTATTTTCATAAATAAATGTGCCAAAATACCCTTTTTGCCTTTTTAATTCCTTTGCCATTGCCTTTGCTAATTTCTCTTAGCCATAAACACATCCAATGATGCCCCCTAGGATATATTTGCCCAACATTCAACTTGTAATAAGTC
The DNA here is from genome assembly GCA_000404065.3 of Pinus taeda. Lineage (NCBI taxonomy): Eukaryota > Viridiplantae > Streptophyta > Pinopsida > Pinales > Pinaceae > Pinus > Pinus taeda. The sequence goes on from APFE030672170.1 coordinate 13,020, forward strand.
TCCCTTAACCGTGGCCTTATTTTGCCTTTATTCATTTTTATTACATGAACTTTTAACCAGGGGATGTTACACTATCCTCATGCCACATATAAAAAATCTCTTTCATTTAGCAATGAAGCACGACTTCCCTAATACTTGGATACAAAGCCTAATCGTGCTTATCTTTAAGAGAGGGGACAAAATAATTCGTTCTAAATATAGGACCATTATAATTAGCCACATTTTAGCCAAGTTGTACGAGCTTATTTTGGAAAAGAAGATTAGTCTTTGCCTTGAAAGTTATGGTAAAAGAGCTAAAGGCCAAGATATGTTTAGGAGATATCATTCAATCGTGGACCATCTTGTTACTCTAAGGATATTTGACTGGGAATTCCATAATAATATAACATATCTCTTTTATAGTTGTTTTGAGTTTAGAAAAAATATTGACACCATTCCTAGAACAAAGTTATGGAAGAGGCTAGAAGATATATTGGTTTCTATCGATTTAATGGTTGTTGTGACAAGGATGTACAAGAATGTTATTTCCAAGATTAGGACCACTAAGGATTTTTCAGAGGAAATTAAATACAATATTGGATTCAAGAAAGGTGTCTCTTATGCCTTACCCTTTTTGCATATACATTGATAAGCTAGAAGAGTGCTTGTTGACCTATTTTTCCAGAGTAAGCTGCAGGAATTACAATTGATCGAGAAAAAACATTACAAGGTAAGGGAAAAGAAACCAATAAATAAATTAGATATTCCAACAATAGAGTCAATATCCAATTTCATTACTTCAATCTTTGTAGAAGGGATATATATTTTAATTCCAGAAGGTAGTGTTTTTAGAGCTATTAGTTATTCCAAAATATTTTGACCATTGAAGTTAATCATTTGACTTCATTCATATTCTTAAAGTTTTCAAATTTTCAGTTTGTATAATCACTGAGGTGTGTTTTAGGATCCCTTGTACACACACTCCTGGACATTCCTTCTTCACATTTGTTAAAATTCCTAGTTACCTTTTCTTCTTCCCCGTCCATGCACAAAAACCTATCTGAAAAATAATAGAGAATGGTGAGTTTTCTTCTAAACCCTATCACTATCATTTACTATGTGGATTACTGACATTGGAATTTCTAATATTGATTGTTGTTAGAAACAAAGACAATGCCATACAAAATATTTTTAGCAACAATAACATAAAACATGGGTATTTTAATGTGGAAAACCCAAAGAGCAAAAAACTATTTGATAAACCTATTATTATCACATGGCTTTAACTTATAAAACCCCAATAGGTAAAAAAAATATCTAATAAATATATTAAAATGGAGAATTCGTATGCATTTTAAATGCTTCATCACATGTAATCCATGGGATTTAATACTCATGCCACCAAAACCATGTGCCTGAAACTATGTACTTAACAATTTTTATTTTTTCATCAAGGAAAGTTTACCCAAACCTTAGCCCTTTTAAACTTGATTAGGGAGATCTTCATGCTATCCACCCTCATCACCTAGGTACTTTGACTCTTCCAATGAGGAAAATTTATTCAAACACTACATTGTTTAGACTTTATTAGGGAGATCATCTTGCTCTCCACCCCTATCACCTAGGTCCAAGACATTACGACAAGGGGTATGCCTACCTAGTTAGGTCTTGTAGTTATATGTACATATACATGTAATTTACAAATTTCATCACCAAAGAGATTTTTCTTTATGTTATTGTTGCCTCACATCAAGTGTTCTCCTTACCATATCTTGCTTTTGTGGTTGCATCTCACCCTATTAGAATTCTATTTCTTTTCAGATAATCTTCATGTATGATGGTGAAAACCCAATTAGGCTTATGTATGTTAGCTTTAGCCTCAACATAGAATGTGTTGACATTTACAACTATTACCTCCTTCTATAGGCCTTGATTCCTTGGTGTTGATATCACTATTAGAGATAAAGGAAATTCCATAAAAAATAATTATAGCAACAATAACATAGAAAATCCAAACCTTTAAAAACCAAATAAAGACTATATTATTATCATTTGACTTAAGCACATTCATACCTTGACTTAGAAGCAACCAAGCCAACTAATATCCTTACGAGGCCAAGTGAACCCTCCATATCACTCAGGCATATTGCAATGGAGAATTTCCAAACTTTTAAAAGAGTACATCACATATAATCGATAAGCTTTAATACCGTGGGTCATAAAAACCAACAATTTTAACTATTTCATCATGCTAGGACTTATTGTTTCAAAACATTTAACTAACACCATGCCATTGCATTGAAATATGTTAATAAAAAGTAGTATATTGAAACTTTATTTATCTCTTTGTTTGTGCAACTTTGTTGCAAGGATTTAAGTTGCTCTGAGGAATATGAGAGCTTTGACGATGCCAAAGGTAATTCAGAGTCACTTGTTTGTTTATGTGAATAATGAAATGTGCCCTATGATATGCCAATCAGGCATACATATGTATGCATATGTGGGCGACCAATAGATTCAACTTGTAAATGCAAATACTTTCTTTCTCACATTTATCTATGCAATTTACCTTTACCCCCACTTTACGATGGGTATTTGTAACTTATGAATAGGTTTTGTTAGGATACCATGGGTCAATATCATGGCTTATCAATACCACATTCTAAAAAAACCATAACTCATTGCATATGAAATTAATTTTAATTAATCAATTTAATTAAAAGGGTATAAGAGGTATAACAACTTTTGAGATAAATCTCAAATTTTGATTTGTGACCACTAGTAATAATATTCCATAATATTCCATGGAGGTTAAACCCCTACCATCTCTGATCCAGGTGGATATTGGTGGCCACCTTCCTATTCCACTTGGATCCCCGGTACTATTTCTTTTTAGTTTCGCATTTTCCAGCACATTTTCCAGATTTGGAAATTTTCTATTTTTGGCAGTTTTTCATGTTGTGGACTCCTGGAGCCGTTTTGAGGCCCCAAACGACGTATTTTGGGGAAACAATAATTAAGAAGTCAACATCCTTTCCATTTTTAGTCGATTTTTTTTTCCTCAAATAGATATTTCTGAGGAGCTATTGTGTGTGCCAAACAAATATTGTATGCCAAAATTACGACCCCAAGAAGTTGACGTTACAACTGACCCCAGTGGGGCCCACACGATTTTGGCACTTCATATCATAGGGTTAGGATTTTGGATGTTTATGGTTTTCCATTGTTTCTTGATGATAAAAAGGCCTTTGAGCCTCATTGTAACACAATTCAGAAGGCATGTAGGCATCACATCTCTTCTCAGAGATAAGCTACCATCACCCAAGATAATTTGTTTCCATTCATCATGTAAACAATTTTCACCATTTGTTATTAATTAATTGAAGTTCAATTTTAATTCTATCTTTGTGTTTCTATTTAAATTTTTATTTCATTTCATTCCTTCATAAATCTAGATCAGTGATATTAGAGCGGTGTGCTCTTTCTCTGTTTTTTTGCGCATGTCCCTAATGAGGTAGGGGTATAAGGAGTTGGGACTTGAACTAGTTGAGCTCTTGCAAGGTTGGCCTCGCTTACCTCGATGGAATCCCATCATAGAAGAGAAGAAAGATGAGGGAGTAGGATATCATTTCAAACTGTTGCTCCAATAATCCCTCAAGAAACAAAGGAACACAATGATGGATATTTTTCCCAGATCCTTCGACAAATACCGATGGGTGAAGCATCTTCATCTAGTAGTCACTTCAAAGGAATCACCCCCTTTAAGGTACAAGTTAACTTTGACATTCCTATATTTGAAGGTCGGATAGACACAGATGTTGTAGATAAATGGTTAAATAAGTTGGAAGGATATTTCTCAGCCCATAATTTTTTCGATAAGCAAAAGATTACTTTTGCACTCCTCAAGGTCACCCCCCCATGCCAAGATTGGTGGGAAAATCACTATGAGACAAAGGACGAGGAGGCATCCTCACTATTTTTAGCCACACCCTATTGGGTTTCTTTATGAGACGCCATTAAGGAATAATATTACCCTATTCAGAGATATGAAGGCAAGTATATAATATGGACCATGCTAGGGTAGGAAAGGGACCAAGAGGTATCGAAGTTCAAAAATATTTTGCATACCCTACGCACGAAGATGGGTATCAAGGACTTTGAGTGACATCTGATACTCAAATATTGTGTTTGTCTATGCAAACACATCCAAGTAGAAATGGAGTTCCTAGAAATCTCCTTGCTTGGTGCAATGTACTGATATGTTGTCAAGATCAAGGAAAAATTTAAACAAAAGAAGCGAGACTTTGGATATGTGAATCCAAACTAGGGAAAAAGTGCCTCCAAATCGCAGAGCAAAGGACCGAGTGAAGGAGGAATGACTAAGGACAACCCATCAAAGCCAAAATAAAAGAACAATAGTGGGAAGATGAAAAAAGACACATGAAAGTGGTGTGAGTTCCATAAGAGCCCCACTCACAACACAAATGAGTGTGACACAATGCAGTCACTAGTAGCCGAACTAAAAGCTTCAAAATCAGATGCATATTTTGACTCCGAGCCTAAACCCAGTAAGGGGAAATAGATCATTGATGCAGAACCCAATGCCATCATCGCCACCACCAAGGTCAATAAGATTGAGCATGAAGATCTAGAGGAGGGTGAGGGTTTCTTCCACTCACAGATGTGGGTGAAGGGTTCATCGTTACAGTTCATTTTCGGCAATGGAAGTAAAAGAAAACTCATCTCAAGTGAGGTCATGAAGTGATTGGGACTACTGACAACACCACAGGTGCAACCATACAACATCCGGTGGCTCCACCAAGGGTGAGATCTTTGCATCAACCAATAGTGTCACCTTTCCTATAACATTAAGCCTTTCACAAATGAGGTACTATGTGATGTTGTACCCCTTGAAGTTTGTGATGTTTTATTAGGCCAACCATAGTTGTGGAAGCATCATGTTGTGTATGAGTCAAGGCCTCACACTGTTTTTATTAATTTGGGTAGTAAGCTATACATGATATTGGTTGTAGCCTCGTCTACCGCAATTTATTTAATATTTGTTAAGAAATGCATTAAGATCATCTCCTTGACCAGGAAATTTGTTTCCATTTTTATTCACTTTCAAAGTAAGGGGAAGATCGTGGCCACATCCATGGCCCCTAGAAAGGGTTACTTCACATAGTAGAAGCAAGTTGATAATATCGTGGAAGAGTATAGGGACATCTTATCCTCACCCACAGGGGTACCTTTGCACTTTCAATTCAAACATTCAATCATTTTGGCCCCATATCACCTCTACCTAATGGACCCATTTACTGTCACTCTCTTTTGGAAAAGTAGGAAATCAAGTGACAAATCTAGGAGTTTCTACAAAAAGGGTACATCAAACAAAGTTCATCACCTCGTGGGATCCTAATTTTACTTGTACAAAAGAAATATGGGATCTGGAGACTCTACGTTGATTATCGGCCACTAAATAAATCATTGTCAAGAACAGATACTTGATGCCACAAATTGATGACCTTCTTGATCGTCTCAAGGGGGAATAAGTACTTCAACAATATTGATTTGAAGTCTAGCTACCACCAAGTCCCAATAGAGACCACATATATATGGAAGACCACTTTCAAGTCTGAGGGTCTCTTTAGGTGGTTGGTCATGCCCTTCAAATTGACAAATGCCCCTGCCACTTTTAGAAGGCTGATGGATAATACATTGTGACCATTTACCAACTCATTTATGGTTATGTATCTGGATGACTGTCCTCATCTTTACCAAGGGTGGGGCATAGCACTTGCAATATATTTTATAGGTTCTCAAACCCTATGTCAGCAAAAACTATGTGCCAACTTGGAGAAATATCCTTTGGCATGGGCCAAGTCCAATATTTGGGCTACATAATTGATAAGCGAGGCAAGAATATGAATTCAACGAAGATCCAAGTCATTCGGATTGGCCAACCCTGACAACTCTAATAGAGCTTCACAACTTCTTGGGCCTTGCCAATTTCTCTCATATCACTTATCCTTCGAGTCAATTCACCAAGGGAGAAGCGAAAGAAAAGTTTTTTTGATCTGAATCACAACAAAAGGAGTTCACTAAGTTAAAAAAACGCCTTTTCTTTGCATCAGTCCTCACATTACCAGACCTGTAACAACCATTTGATATTGAGACAAAGGCCTCTGACTACGATATTGGTGCAGTTCTCACCCAACAAAGGAATCCAGTGGCCTATCACAATGAGCTTCTCTTTGATGCGATTCATAAATTCCCCACATATGATAAGGATATGTATACCATGGTGTAGGCTTTCCAATAGTGGAAACATTACATTTTGGCGAAGGAAATAATCATCCATATACATCACTGAACTCTCCAGTTTATGCAAATAGGGAAAGTTGTAGAACGATTGCCATCATAAATGGTCCACATATCTGCAACAATTCCATTTGAACATTAAGTACAAGAAGGGCAATGCCAATAATGTTGCGGATTGCCTTAGTCGGCCAACGATTGTAGTGCTAACCACTATCCTCGACTCTTGTGGGCATGAGACTTTTGGATGACTGTACTTTTACAAAAATGATCCAAAATTCACTACCACATACTAGATATTGATGGATAGCAAGCAAGTTCTAGACTTCTACCTCCATGATGCACTGTTATGCCACATGGGACACCTTTGTGTTCCTTCAAGCAAGCATGCATAACTGATTTAGCAGGTACACTACAGTCGGGTCGCAAGACACTTTGGTGTAGAGAAGACAATGGCAGTACAGTAGAAGTATTTTTATTGGCCAAATCTCTAACAGGATTTTGGAAAATATGTCAGATCCTGCACTGCTTGTGCCATCGCCAAGTCAACCATTAAGAAGTGATGCCCGTACACTTCTCTTCCTACTCCTAGTCTGCCCTAGGAATCTATCTCCATGAACTACATGTATGTCCTTCCTTCTACCAAGCATGGCAACGACTATGTATTTGTGGTCGTTGAATTTTTTTCAAATTGCCATAGTGGTTGCATGCAGGAAGAGTATCATAGAAGAAGACACTGTCAAACTCTTCTTTGAACAAGTATGGGTACATTTCGCGATCTCGTAGACCATTATATCATATCGAGATAGCAGGTTTCTAAACACATTCTAGCTGAGCTAATGGTCATTGTTGGACACTAATCTCACTAAGTTGACTGCATTCCATCCCTAGAATGATGGCCAGACATAGGTCATCAACAAGATGACAATGCACATACTACGCCATGTACAACTCTAAGCATCCACGAACATGGGATGAGAGTCTTCCCTATGTACTGCACAACTACAACAGAGATCTCCATAGCTCGACTGGCCACAATCCATTTCAAGTGGGCCCGGGATTTCAACCATTGTATCTCATTAATCATTGTAATACCTCTTGCAACTACATAGGAATAATATGGACATGTTCAGTTTGAAGTTGATAAAGCCACAAAGTTTATTAAATGAATTCAACACATCTCCCAACAGGTTCATTACATCTTGGATAAAGCCAATTCCAAGCACAAAGAACAACATGATCAAAATTAGGTGCCACATAAGTTTCATGTGGGCAACAAGGTTTGGTTGCATTTGCTGAAGGAATGCCTTACCAAAGCCCATTAGAAGCTTTGACCACTCCGATACGAGCCTTAAAACATCACCAAGGATGTGGGAGACAATGATTTTGAGCTCAATATCCCTCCATTCCTTGGATTTCACCCATTATTTAATGTGTACCATCTTTGGCCATACTTTCTCCCATTGTTAGACACACTAGATATTGTTGAGCAACTGACACTAATAGAGCTCAACCTAGATTGCATTAAACAAGTTATAACTGATCATAACATAGACACACAAATTAAAAACACTCGCCAATAGAGGATTCGGCTGTATCAGGTTGTCAAAGTTGGCCAACTCTTGCACCAAGGCAAGTGTTTCACCAGGGACCAAGTTCAACAGAAATTCCCCCATCTCATGGAGGCACTTAACACAGTGGGGGCCGTTGCTTCTCAAGGGGGAAGGACTAATCTAAGTGGATATTGGTGGCTACCTACCTATTCCACTTGGACCCCGAACATTGTTTCTTTTCAATTTCCTGTTTCCAACACAATTTTCCGTTTTGGCTGTTTTCTATTTTTGGTAGTTTTTGTGTGCTAAACTTCTGGAGCCATTTTGAGGCTCTTAACGACGTTTTTGGGGAAACATGAAACTGGGAAGCCAAAAATTTATCCATTCATAGTTGAAAATTTTTGTCCTCAGATAAATATTTCTAATAAGGTATCATGCACACCAAACAGATATCATATACAAAAGCTACAACCCCAGGAAGTGGCATTCCAACTAACCCTAACAAGGCCCACAAGCTTTTGGCACTTCATCTCCTAGGGTTAGGTTTTTGGATGTTCAGGGTTTTCCACTGTTTCTTAATGATAAAAAAAACCTTTGAGCTTCACTATAACATAATTCAAAATACATGTAGTCATCATATCTCTTCTTAGAGGTAAGGTACCATCATCCAATTTTTGTTGTATCTCCATGTTTCTATTTAAATCTGTATTTCATTTCACTCCTTAATAAATCTAGATCAATCTCTTGAGATGCAAACCTTTTTTCATGTTTTGAACTCTAAAAGGAGTTTGCACCTCAACTGATTTGATCCCTCTCTTTTCTTACTAGATTTATAATTAATATGGATCTATACTAGTATATATGATGTTGATATTAAGCTTTATTAATTAACACATATATTCTTGAATATTTTATTTAAAGCCTGCATTGAAATATTTCTAAATAGTGTACGTGTTACACATTTTCTTCTAACATAAAAGTGAAAATATAATAAATTTTTTACTTTCAATCTTTATCTCTTTTTATCTATATAAAATTATTCCATTTAATAAAATATTTTATTTACGTCACACATTAAAATATTTTTTGGTTATTAAAATATATATATATATTTAAATACTACATATCAACACTATGTTGAATATGGGAGAAATTACAATTCTCCTTCCTGTAATATCTAATATTATTAAATGTCACACTAAACTCCATATTAACCAGTGAAGGAATTATGCATCTCCATATTGGCCAGTGAAGAAATTATGCATCTCTCTCACATTAAAAAAATGAAAGTGATTATAAACTAAATTAGAAATTTTACACTTTCATAATTCTATATAAAGTTGATAGAAAATTATGTTATTTACATCTAATACTATTAAATGTCACACTTAAACTCCATATTGACTAGTGAATAAATTATGCGTCTCCATATTGGCTAGTAAAGAAATTATGCATGTCTCTCACATTAAAAAAAAGAAAGTGATTATAGACAAAATTAGAAATTTTACACTTTCTAAAGTTTATATAAAGTTGATAGAAACTTATGTTATTTACAATGAAAATTGAAGTATTTTATTTATGGCCAACATTTTTTTATTAATATTTTTAATTTCTTTAATGAGAACATTATTTACTTCTTTTTAATGTAAAATTATTTGGCAACATCTCCTCCATATTTCTAACAGAAATTTGTACCTCAATAATTTAATCCTCTCAAACACATGACAAATTCAAAATTAACATGAATATAT
>APFE030672170.1:23256-44724 GCA_000404065.3 Pinus taeda
TAATATTAACATTTTTAAATTTAAATTAATTAAATAATGATTAATATTTTTAAATTTAAAGTTGAATAAGGTAGAAGGTTTTTAGAATATGGTATCTTAAAGTTCTGTTTACGTGTGACAAGAGAAGTTATAAGTTGTGTTTACATGTGATATGAGAAGGCTAGAGGTAGATTTAGAAGGTAAGAAAAAGGTAACATGAGGGAAAATGAATTAAGAAAAAGGTAACATGAGGGAATTAAGTTTATGATGAGAAAGAAGCTCATAAAAAATTAAAAAAATATTTATGAGTAGATTGGTAGATTATTCAAATCCAAAAAAAATATTTATGAGTAGATTGGTAGATTATTCAAATCCAAAAAAAAATATTTATGAGTAGATTGGTAGATTATTCAAATCCAAAAAAACTAAGAATTTTTTTTTAAGTAATTTAAATGTCATGTTATTCCTATTTTTAAAAGTGGGGAATTTAAGTTTCAAATAGTTTTCAGCTTTACAACATTCTCTTCTCATGTAAAATTATTATCTAAACTTAATGATAAGGAAAATCAACCTCCTAACCCATAAATGGTGAGTGTTGTTGCTTAATGTATTTTTTTATTTTATTTTATGGCCAACTAATTCTCAACACATTAATGACACTTCATCTTATGTGCTAACTAGCCATAGTCAATTTTGCATTTTTGTTAATTTTATGATTATGTAAATTATTTTGGACTTTTGTTAATTTTAGATTATGTAGACTTTAGGGTATTCATGATATTATTTGCTTCTGTTGGATGTGGAGCTTGGTTATCTTCATGATTTAGAGGTCTTTGTTTCAGCCGGATATATACCTCAGGAAGACTGTATACCCCTCCACACGGGGGGGAGGGTGTAGGGGAACCTCAAAGCTAAAAATAAATGAAAAATTGCCTTGTAAAATATTGTAATTTCGTAGTCAATATGGGACGTTCATTAGGCAAATGATTTGATGGTAGAAGTTATGATAATTTAGGGTTTTTTACCCTAGAAGGCAACCCTCGATCTATATGAGGGAATTGTATTGTGGTTGTGTATTATTATTATGAGCGAGAAAGGAAGAGGGCACTGTGTGAGAGAAAAGAGGAAAGTACAACAGATCTGTTGTAGGATGTATTTCTTCATTTTGCTGGATAATATAAAAAGAAGGACTGACTGTTTCTCGTGGATGTAGCCCAAATTGGGTGAACCACGTATATGTGTCTCTCTCTTGTTTTATGTGTTTATGTTTCCGCAATATTTTATGTGTTCCATTGCTTTGTAGTATATAATTTTTTAACATCTAGTATCAAAGCCGAAGGTTTATTTGATTGATAAACTTGTAGGAGAGAAGGGTTCCTCATTCAAGTGGGAGATAGACATGAAAGAAGAGATGGACTTCTTAATACATAACTAGACTTGGGACATAGTCCAGTTGTCTACACATAAAACAACATTGCATAATAAATGGGTTTACAGGTTGAAGGAAGAAGGTGGAGGTAAACAAAGGTACAAGGATAGACTTGTTGTGAAGGTTTCACACAGAAGAAAGGTATATAATTTGATGATGTATTTTCTCTTGTTGTTAAAATGACTTCAATAAGAACCATTTTAAGTATTGTGGCAACATAAGATTTGATCTTGAGTAGTTAGATGTAAAGACAACCTTTTTCCATGGGGATTTGGAGGAAGAGATCTATATGCAACAACCATAAGGGTATGAGGTCAAAGGGAAAGAAAAATTAGTGTGCAGGTTGAAGAAGAGCTTGTATGGCCTAAAACAAGCGCCAATCCGGTGGTATCTAAAATTTGATAGGTTTATGTCTGAACAAGGTTATACTAGATGTCACTCTAACCATTGCGTTTATCTTAAAAATAAAAATGATGGCAACTATATTATATTGTTATTGTATGTAGATGACACGCTTGTTGTAGGGTCTCACATGAAGGAAATAAATGTGCTTAAAGGAAAATTGGCAAATTCATTTGCAATGAAGGATTTGGGTGCTACAAAACAAATCCTTGGTATGAGAATAACTAGAGACAAAAAAAAACGCAAATTAATTTTGTCTGAGAGTGAGTACATACAAAAAGTGTTGGAAATATTTAATATAAAAAATTCAAATGATCCCTGTGGATATTGGTGGCTACTCGCCTATTCCACCTGGGCCTCCAATTGGTTTCATCAATTTCCTTGATTATAGCAACATTTACTATTTTTAGCAGTTTTTCAGGTCTTGAACTTCTGTAGTTGTTTTTATCCCCTAAACGTCGTTTTTTTTAGGTTTGTAGCATGACCATAACCACCAGCAAGGTCTTGCCACAAATCCTATATTACTTAGAGAGATATTTATAATGAGGTATCTTTATTCCAAATGAAGATCATATGACCAAGTTACAACCCCGGGAAGTTTACTACCCAACTAACCCCAATGGGACCCACAAACTCTTGGTGTTCCATCTCTTGGGGTTAGCGTTTTGGTTGTTTAGGGTTTCCCTTTGTTGTTCAAAAATAAAAAGGACCTTGAGCCTCATTATAACACAGTTCAGAGGCATGTAGCCACCATATCTCTCCTCAAAGATAAGCTACCATTGCCTCAGCTAATTTATTTCCTTTCTTCTTGTCAACATCTTTCAGTGCTTTAATATTGATGAAATGGATATTTATTTCTGTTGCATCTCTGTGACTAGGGGAAGCAAGGGTTCGGGATCTCTATGATGGCAATGGCTCTGCTTCACCATACCCGCATCTGCCAAACTACTGGTGACGCCATAAACAAGAAGCATGAATACGCACGACTAGTACTTATCATCCTCGCGCTGCCGAGAGTAAGGGTTTCATGCTATTTGTTGCAGTTAGGGGTTACAAGAAGATCAGAGGTGAAAATCCGGCTGGATATATTGCATACGGTGGTTTCACAGGCGGCGCAAAAAGCTGATAAACCCTCGATCGGTTCAAATGGGTTGGCTATGCATATGAAACACCCGCGGATCGGGCACTGGACAATTTTCTCTATGGCAGTAATTGACGATATCGGAAACGTCGGCCTTTTAGGGATATAGAAGCTGCCTCAGAACTTTGTAGACAAATACCCTGTGTTGATTACTGGTTTTTTCTATGTTTATGGGTTTCTAGAACAGAGAATGGTGCTGCCATAGCACTACTACTAAAATGGGGTGATTTAGATGGTGCGGCACATAGATCTACTGCAAGGCCAGAACCTGGAGCATACAAACCAGCCGAACACAAGCGCAAAGGCAAGAGATCGGTTATCTTGCTGGAAGGGGACGAGCGTGATTAGACACGGGACGAGTGGCCTGCTCACCAACAGCCTCTGTTTGACCATGGAGCGCTGTATGCAACACAGATTTGGGGGCATGACACTGCCAAAATACCCCTTTGGTCTGAGCTTCAGGTCAAATGTGGTGAAGAAGACCAGATCGGCAAAACAACATGCAAGTAAAAACCACAGATCCATCATTGACCAAATGGGTTTGTTCCCTAATGAACAAATCAATCGACAACAAACTCAGATCTGGATGCCTGATAACAAAAAGGCTCTGCACAGATCTGGATCACAATCTCAGATCATAGATCAGAGTAGGCAACAGAGAGATGGGATGATTATGACGGATCAACAAAACATCCAAACAGCACCCGCATCGGATATGCTCGAAGGAATAAAAAGTTCTCTCTTTATCAGATCCATGGAAGGGAATACAACATGCATCAGGATAGGGAAATGGGAGGCGACAAAAACACTCAAACACGTGATACAAGAAAGGACTGGAATCCCACCATGCAAACAACTCCTCCTCTACATAGGAAAAGTACTGCAGGAGGAGCATAAGCTAATAGAATACGGTATAGGAAATGACTCAACAATCTGTCTTTGCACAAGACTCCGCGGAGGTTGTTCCGGCACAAGCTCAAAATGACCTGCTTCCTTCAAAGATGCAGTAAAAGGGAAGATGGAACCACAAACAAAAATAGAACAACAAGGTACAACACCAGGGGCCTACATTGTTGAGCAGACAACACAGAACCCTGCGTTAACAATCGCCATACCAGAGGTAAATGAAATACATGCTGATTATTTAACTAAAGTAGTGATATGTAGGTTTAATGGTTTTTGTCCAAACCGGAAGCCCTTCGTCAATGGATTTACTCCATATGGACTGAAAATTGTGATATCCATCTCTGCTCAATGGGATTCTTTATTGTCAAATTTGACACCATAAAGGACAAAGAATATGCATTAAACGAGGGACCATGGTTCTGGGGTAATGCATGCCTGTTTGTGAAATCTTGGTTCCTAGATTTCGATCCAAACAGCTTGGTAGTCTCCAAAATGCCAGTGTGGGTAAAATTATTTAACTTATCTATACACTTTTGGCATTACAAAGTATTGGAAGGAATCGACAATGCCTTGGGGACATTCTTAAAAGTGGAAAATGAGCGCCTATCCAAGGATATCTACACTTTTGCCAAGATCTGTGTGGAGGTTGATCTTAGTCAAGGCTTACTAGATCACTTTCTCTTACTCCATAATGGAAAGCAATGGGCACAACCACTAGATTATGAAAACACTGCCTTTCGCTGCCGCATATGTTGACAAACTGGTCATCTTCAGAGTGCATGCCCACAAAATAAAAAAGATAGGAAAAGAAGACAACCACCAAAGCCGAAAGGATGGCAGTTTACAGCCACATGGGCAGAGGATATAGAAGAGGAAAAGAATGCAAAAACCACCAGTATACCTCAAGAAGCTGAAGATGGAAGAAATAACCCAGAAATCAACAAAGAAAGCTTTCCACACCACTTACAGAATAAAATGAAAATCTGATTTAATATGCAACAGATCCAAATGCAAGCAACCCACAATAGCTATATGAGAACCCAGGGCAGGAAATTGGAGGCAGCAAGCGAGCATACTCTACAAAAAGCTCAGATTCTGAAAAAGAAATCATGGCTACCACAAACGAAGTACAAATGACTATTGTAACAGCCACGCCCAACAATGAAGGTTGGCGGAAAGTGGAAAAAAAGAAAGGTAGGAAAGCATAGATAGACAGCTACATATTTTTTAGATCCTGATCTTTGCAGGACAAGTTTTGTTATAGCATATGCTATTACAACATCTACAACATGTAATTTTACTCAATATTGAATAAAATTACGATTTTTCCAGTGGAAAAAATTTCTATTGCATCTCTGTGATTACGTTTATACATGTATTCTGTTGCGTTCCTTCATAAGTCCATATCAACATCAAAGTAGTCTTCTCTTTCTCTGCATTTATTTTCATGTTCCCAACGAGGTTAGGGTATAAAGATTTAGAGCTCAAATTGGTTGAACCTTTGTAAGACTAGCCTTGCAAACCTCAATGACCTCCCATGGTGGAAGAAAAGAAAGATGAGGGAGTAGGAGATCCTTTCAAAATATTTCTCAAGGAATCCCTCCAGCGATAGAGGAACATGATGATGGATAACTTTGCCCAAATCCTTCAACAACTACCCACAAATGATGCATCTTCATCCATCAATCACTCCGGAGGTGTCACTCCCTTTAAGGTACAAGTCAACTTTGACATTACCATATTTAAAGGGAAGATAGATGCAAACATCATAGATAGATTGTTAAATATTTGGAAGGATATTTTTTGGTTCATGACTTTTCCAATCGGGAAAATATTATTTTTTCACTCCTTAAAGTTGCCCCGCATGTCAAGGACTGGTGGGAAACCTACTGTGAATAGAAGGACGAGAGGGAACCCTCACTATTTTCAGCCGCACCCACTTGGAATTCTTTTCAAGATGCCATCAAGGAACAATATTACCCTGTTGAGAGCTATGAAGATAAATACATAAAGTGGACCACGCTATGACAGGGAAGGGACCAAGACATGTCGGAGTTCAGAAATATTTTTCATACCCTTCACACGAAGTTGGGTGTCAAGTATTTTGAGTGAAATTTGGTACTCAAGTATCATGACTATCTACATAAGTACATCCAGGATGAGATTGAGTTTCTGCACATTTCCTTAATTGGCGCCACCTATCGATATGTTGTTAATATTGAGAAAAAATTTAAATAGAAGAACCAAGACTTTGGATTTGTGAATCTAAAGCAAGGGAAATGTGCCCCCAAACCTTAGAACAAAAGATAAAGCCAAGGTAGGGTGACACAAGACGACCTGCTGAAGCCGCAAGAAAAGAACAATGTCACAAAGACAAAGAAAGACGCAGGGAAATGGTGTGAGTTCCATAAGAGCCCCATTCACGACATATGTGAGTGTCGAGCCAAGCAGCCACTAGTGGCCAAGCTAAAGGCTTCTAAATCAGATGCATGTTTCGACTCTAAGTCAAAACCCAGAAAGGGGAATGATAAAGGGAAGAATATTATTGATGCAGAGTCCAATGCCACCACTGACACCACCAAGATCCAGAAGATTGAGCCCAAAGATCCACAGGAGGGGGAGCGACTCTTCCACTCACAGATGTGGAAGAGGGGTTCTCTACTGCAATTCATTTTTGACAACGAAAGAAAATAAATTCTCATTTCAGTAGAGGTCATGAAGAAGTTGGGCCTATCAACCACACCACACCATAACCATACACCATCGGATGGCTTCAACACAGATGAGATCTACGAATGAATCAGTAGTGTCGCCTTCCCTACAACATCAAGCCCTTCACAGATGAGGTAATGTGTGATGTTGCTCCTCTTAAATTTTGTGATGTATTATTAGGCCAACCATACTTGTGGAAGTGCCATGTTGTGTATAAGTCTAGGCCTCACACAATTATTATTTCTTTGGGAAATAAGTTATACAAGATACCAGAGGTAGCATTGTCTATTGCCATCTCTTTTATATCTTTAAAGCGATGCAGTAAGATCATTTCCGAGACCCATAAATTTATATTCCTTATGATTCACCCTTAGGGAAAGAAGAAGAGTGTGGCCACATCCACAACCTCTAGACGAAGCTCATTTAGATGACAATAACAAATGGACCGTGGAGGAGTACATGGATATCTTCACCTCACCCATAGGGGTAACCCTGCACTGTCGGGTCAAGCACTCCATCTATCTGACCCAAGGTAGATTGCTAGCCAATGGACTAATATACTAACACTCTTTTCTGGGGAACAATGAAATTAAGAGGCAGATTCAGGAGTTTTTGCAGAAATCACACATCAGGCCAAGTTCATCACCCCTTGGGAGCCCAATCGTGTTGGTACAAAAGAAAGACAACCTTGGAGAATCTGTATTGACTATCGAGCATTGAATAAGATCATTGTTCAGAATAGGTATCCAATCCTATAGATTGATGACCTTTTGGACCATCTCAAGGGGGGGAAATATTTCAGCAATATTGATTTGAAGTCTAGTTATCACCAGGTGCCAATCGAACCCTATGATGTGTGGAAGGTTGCCTTGAAATCCAAGGAGGGCCTTTTTGAATGGTTGATCACACCTTTTAGGTTGACGAATGCCCCCACAACCTTCATGAGGTTGATGAACGACATCTTGTGGCCCTTCATCAGCTCATTCGTGGTAATGTATTTCGATGACATCCTAATCTCCAGCCAAAGTTGGGAAGATAACCTACACCATATTCAACAGGTCCTCCAAACCATGCGACAACAAAAGTTGTGTGCCAATTTGGACAAATGTAATTTTAGTATTGATCTAAAAATGGGGCACTAAAGGCTTCTTGTCAAGCTTAAAAGGACCTCTCCCACTTCCAAAGCTTAAATATTCCCAAGGTCTAGTGATTAACCAATTGCAGAATTAATAATGTGCTTGAAAATAGGTGTATGCTTATATTTGTTTTAAAACCCTTATGTGTTGTAAGTTCACTTGCTTATGCTAGTATAAAATACATATGACAGTAAGTAAAGCAGAAAATAAGAAACACACACATAGCAGCAAGAAAACAACACACATAACAACAATATTAATTTAGAGTTCACCCAAAACTCTTGGGCTACGTCTCCTTGAGCTCTAGTCAACTCGACTAGGCTCTTTGGGATTATGGCAACAATTCTTTTACAAGCTCCACGCTCAAATCCACTGGTTTACATAGAACAAAATGGGCTTAGAACACCATCTCATCCCTAGCTATGAAGCTCTCGGCTTTCTGGCTCTTGGCTCTGGCTTCTTTGAGCTCTCTCTTAGCCTCTGCGTGCATCAATGGTTCACACGACCTCCAAGCGACCTTTTGCAACATTCCAGCGACCTTTAGCAACTTTGCTGGCAGTCAATCATGCTCTCTAGCTTTCACTCTCTCTCAACTAACAACTCTCCTTCAGCGACCTCCAGCTCTCTGCGCGTTAACTACAACAATCTTCAACAACCTCGTCAATTGAGCTCTCTGACTCCTTTGAGGCATTTTTCCGACTCTGCAACTTCCCCAGCCATTTCTCTGTGTGTAATCCTCCCTCTACGACTCTGCGGCTTCTCTTCTCTCTATCTCTTTGACTGGCCATCTGGCTCTGTGGCTCCATGGCTCTGCACGTTCCCAAACGCATCATTGTTTTCAAAATTCCCGCTTGCAGTGTGGCACAATGATCAGGAGCTATTACAAAGGGATCGGGGCCTTTTTTCCAAGAAAAAACCCGAAAATGGACAAAACTTCCAATACACAAAGATTTTCTGAAAAATACACTATCGGGCGTGAAATTTGGACTTCAAATTCCATTAAATCATCCCTATAAACCCTATTGGGTCTGTGATTAGTCGCATATTGCATTTCATAGGTGGATAGGCCAAAATCCCAAATACATGAGAACACATTGAAAAATCCGAATTCCCGAACTTCAAAAATTATAGAATTGGGTCTATAATCCTGTCGGGCCCGGCCTTTTATCGCTTATCGCTATCAAATCGCATTGGCCCTATTATCGGGGATCATCGATCGCTGATCACCGATTAAATCTTGGCCGTTGATCTCTTTTCCAATCTGACGGCTAAGATCGCACGCTGCAAATCGGTATATCACATATCACATTTGCTACGGCCCGGGGTTCTTTCCATATGGCATGGCATACGCCGACGCCAATCCACCGACGCCGATATCAGTGATCGCAATGTGGCATTGGCCCGGGGTCCTTCCCTTATATTATTTGCATATGCCGACGCTGATCGTCACAATCGCTTCATCGCCTTGCCTGGGATCTCGACATCGGGGGAAGGCCTACCTTCGATGTGATAAGTCAGAGGTTCCTTCCACCTCCGCTTTAGGTCCTCCAATCGACCCTTCCAATGCAATTTTCATTTATAAAGCCTTTTAGGCCAATTTTTAGAAGAAATGTCTCCTTTTTCAAAGGACAAAGGAAATCTTCTTTCTGCGATAACTTATGCCTCCAAGGTCCGTTTTAGCCCATTCAAGTTGTATTAGATCCAAAATGAAAAGATCTATGTAATGGGACTATTTCCAAGAGCACCCTTGGACTTTGATTTTCCTCTGTGAGGAGCACTTAGACATAGAAGTCTATCCAAAATCCATTTTGGATCACGCCTTCCCACAAAAAGAACTTTTGGTCTCTAAAAGACTAATATACTGATCTGAACAATAAATAAGAGTAACAACACCCTCTTCTTTCAACCTCCACACACTTGCCTTGCATAGTGCCTTTGAACCAAAGCCTTTGACCACTCCTTCTTGGATGTGCTGGTCTTCCTGGGAAGAACTGTCTTCCTCCTTGCCTTTCTGCAGAACTCCTGTTGAGGTGGTCACAGAAGGTAGTTTGAACATATCTGCCTTGATAATTTGATCCAAGGTGGCTCAAACAAATGTGAAGTACATCTGCTTCACAAAATTCTCATTTGTACCTGTTTGAAAAGATGTCAACAACAACTGTTAACAACAACAGAAATATAGATAACAACTGGATGGACTAAACTCCTACTTCAACAAAAGAAACAGATTTCACATCCTGTGAATACCTCCATGTCTTACATCTACATACAAATGATGGATGAGGTAACAAACCCACAAAACATGCCTTTAAAACAAATGAACCTTCAAGTCAAGCATGTAGAAAAAGACCATTAGGGCTCTTTTTCAAAAGATGAAACACTTCATCATTATCTCCATCTTGGAGACTAAATCAACTTTTCTCAAGTCAATATTGCATCGCATGCATGTTTACAACAAATCAATCAACCCTTCAAGTTAATTACACATACATGTTCAAATACAAGGAAAACATCAACATCCCTGTATTCATGCATATCATGTTCATGCATGCATTTCATCCTTCAACTTTCGCTTAAACACATTGTACTTTCAAAGCTAAAATGAACATAATGTTGCAATAACAAAGTGAATCTCCTATTCAACCTTTTTCCATTCACCATTTTGGTAAAAACCCGCAACTTGCATTTCATCAACAAAGAAATGCAAATAGATGCCTTAGATCAACAGACATGCAATCTTAATTGGATAAGAACTCTAGCCATTTCTTACCAATCCATTTCAAAGGTATTTCCTTTGTCTGCACAACAACATCAACATGTGAATCATGCTGAAGCACATCAATCATGGAATCTTCCTTTCCATTTTTGCCATCTTCTCTTTCCAATTTCTTTAGCTTTTATGGAAGCATTGTTGGATTCTGAGTCCAACACCTTTCAACAAGTTGCTCTTTCTTATGGCAGTAAGTGCAACACATGTGCATCCTCTTGACAACATGATTTGCCTTGTCCAATGGACCTTTGGCTTCTTGCTTCCTTTCCTTCAAAAGTTTCATATATGTGGCCATTATCTTCCAACATCTAGAAAAATTATGGTTATCCAAACCACAAAAGGAACATGCAATTCTTTTCCCATGCTTATGTGGAAATTTATCATGCTGAACATATTCAAAAGGAATATGATAAGAACCAGATTTATACCTTTCTCTTCCACCTATTTTACCTTCATGAGGAGGTGAGCTAAATGAAGAAGTAGCTCCCTTTGGAACACCATCAATCTCTTCAAGGCTGTTAGAGTTTCCACAACTCTCTGGTTCAAGTGTATGCTGATATACACCTTCTTTCTGCAAGGTGTGCTTCACAGCATTGCATTCCCCAAGAATACAATCTTCACAATATTGCAGTAGAAGACTTGAAATGAAACTCCTTCTTGGAGCTATTTCGATGGTCTTCATGGCAGCTTTGGAACTTTCTCCATAAGGTTGTCCATAGCCAAGACCCAAATACTTAGGCCTTTCCTCAACCATTATTGGCTCAACAATACCTTGTGCATGCTTACCCAAGCCTTTTCCTTCATAGCCCATCTTTCACATTAGCTTGGAACCTCTGCCTTTGGTATGTTTTTCAAAAGAACCAATATAAGCATTGTTAGAAGAATTTGAAGACAAACTGGAATGGTTTAGCTCTTCTTCAAGCTGATACTTGACCAAGGCTTCTTTGGCAACAAAGAGTTGTGACTCCAACTCATGCATCTTTTTCAGGTTCATATTTGCAATATGAAGTTAGCTCTCCATTTCTTGCAACTTATCAGAAAGCATCTGCTTCTCTTCCTCCACGGAATTCAACTACTTTCTAAGTATGTTGCTCTTCCTTACATTCTCATGCATTTATCTCACCTTGTCCATCATGATGAACACATCTTGCTTCATCTCCATCAAAGAGTCTTGTGATGAAGGAGGAATTTGAGGATACACTTGTAGAAGTTGTCATTATGCAAATGAACAAAGAACTTCAAACAAGACTAACAAAGGGCTTTATTCAAGCAACCTTTTGCAACAAACCTCTTGTGCTTCAAGGATTTCTTTGAGGTCCTTTGGGATAAGAAGAATGCCTTCAGCCTTTCTTCCTTCTTTTCCTTCTTGGATTGAGCTATTAATAGCTTTCCCTTCACCTCTGCAAACTCAAACAATAGTAAGTCTACAAACAAGAATACAATCAACCTCTAACCGTTTTAACACCTTTTAGGCAAGAAATCTTTTCTCTGTCAATCAAGCATTCTGATATAACCTTCTTTGAAGGTGGGGTTAATCAATCTCAGGCTCCGATACCAGCTAATTTGAAAATGGGCCACTAAAGGCTTCTTGTCAAGCTTACAAGAACCTCTCCCACTTCCAAAGCTTAAATATTACCAAGATCTAGTGATTAACCAATTGCAGAATTAATAATGCGCTTGGGTAGCGGATCCCCTGCGTAACGGTTTTGGGGCTTGAAGCCCACTTTTTTGGGTATTGTATTATAAAATCTCCGTAAAGTGCATAGAGCGTGAATTGTAATGGGTCAAGTCTATGGGTAGCCTGCCCTAAAATATTATAAATTAATCTAGAATGTGTCGCCCTGCCCATGGTTCGCGGACCATAAGAATGTATAAATAAGAGCAAGGCTCTAAGTGTAAGAGGGTAGCTTTTTTGGGAATAGAAGTAATATGGGTGTCTGAAGTGATAGTAGATCTGAGTCTGTAAGTGCAAGTTTGGGTTGTAATAGGAGATAAAGGCTCCGCAACTATGTGCATAGACACCTGTAGCTGTGTGTGCAGGGCAGGAAGTGGATTGTAACTAGATAAAGGCATTAATAAAGATAGGTTGATTTTGAAATATCGTGTATCTGTTCTAGATTCTGGTTTATGCATCTATTCCTAATTTATGATTGTGCGCATGTCTATTTATTTTAAATAATAACTGAAAGAACTGTACTTTCATGAGTAACAAAAGAGCTCTAATAATAATAAGCACAGAAAAGGGTAAATTGCATTCGCGGTTGACTAAGGTAGTTGCTCCAAAGAAGACAGTTGCACGGAAGCAACGCTTCACGTAAGATTGCTTTGCGCCAACCCAGACCACATCAAGACATCCCTAGGGTGCAAAAACCTAGTTCCAGCACCCTCCCATACTACCTTAGGTGAGACTTTAGACCACACTCCATGGACTATCACCGAAAGGGCTGGTAGTGTCGGGATTTGTTTGGCTAAACATTTCTGAACCTGGGTCAGGCCCCATTAAGCCAACAAATGGTTCCGTTGCTGGGATCGGGATCTACCTAGGGGATGTCTGATGTCGGAACACTGTAACCCTATGAAGAAAGAGATTGAAGATTAGTTGGATCAGAAGCTGCACAAGTTCATGATACAGGAAAATGAAACTCCACAGATATCCGAGAGAAGGTGGTTGGATCGCTTCATATATACAAAAATCCACGAGGTCTTCTTCGTGACATTCTCTTCGGAACTATATGCTTGGATTGTAAGGCTAGCAGATAGCCAGGGGAGGTGCAAGCTTAATCAGCTGATAGTGTGGACTCCAGAGTTAGTGCATAGGCTAGAGGCATCTGAAGATAAGATCGCGCAGGCCGTAGATCATTGGTTGGATCGGACAATAGGAGGTTTTATCACTGAATTTGCGATAGACATGACTTACAACTACAACGAAGCCAAAAGATGCTTTCTCAAAGGACTGCGAGGTAAGTATATCAAGTCTTTTAATACCTAGATTAAGATGTTGTTATGTGAAAAACGGGTGATGCACATACATTAATGAGTGGAACAACACAAAGCGGAAGGATCTTCAAAGGGATCGAAGGGTTAGGAAACAATCCTTTAAATTTCACCACCGTGAGCAAGTGGGGAAGAGCGCGCTTGGGTTTCTTCGAGGAGTGCGGTCAGTTTGATTGGGTAGTGCATTCCACAGTTATCATCTCTACTAATGCCACCACTCCCATCACCTTCTTCACCTCTAACTTCGCCCACTTCGCCTCCACCAAACCAACAGTTTAGCATGGTGAGCGTAATCAAGTTGCCTGTATTCAAAGGAGTAGGAAACAAAGATCTCAATCAGTTTTGGTTCATTAGTAAGAGCAGTGTGGGAAGCACATGGGGTTACGGTTGATAACATTAAGAAGGCCACATTGGTAAGTGTGTTGTAGGACCGTGCATTGACTTGGTATATCAAGCACTCGAATGATCATCCGAATGCCAGAATAGCAGAAATTCAGATTGCATTGAACAAAGAATTTAGCCAACCAAAATTAGAGACGCAATAGATTACAGGATTCAAGGAGATCGCAATGCTTCTAGGTGAGATCCCTTGGGATTTAGATCAAAGGCTGAAAAGTATGATCCGCGAGGCCAATATGACACTGATGAATGCATAACACTACGCATGGTTTGTGGAGTCTTTAACACCACACCTGGGGATGCCACTGTCACAACAGAAGCTCTCAACCCAGGCAGAGGCATTGGAAATGGTCATGAGGTTGCACGAAACACCGATATAGGATCTGAGGTTGGGAGTCCAACAAATCCACACGCAACTACAAAAACTATGCTTAGAGATTTAGAGTTTGAAGCAAGATAGGGCGCCCCAGCCAGAGACACGCGAAGAAGTGTGGTGTATAAAATGTAAAGGCCAGGGACATGATAAGGATCACTATCCTATATTCGTGAACTATTTGGCAAGAGGACCGATGCCATTGATACCGGAGGCACAAGCAGGATCGAGTGCATCCACCACTCTCTGATGTGCAATTTGTTAGGTGGGAGGAAAGCACGCAACGGACAACTGTCACCTGTTGCAGAAATATACCCAGACTTTGTAGCAAATGTACTGTAATCTATGTAGATCAGTGGGTCATGATGAGCAAACATGTCGAAGCTATGAAATAATGATGGATAGGACCCCAACTTATTGAATACAGACAGAAACATGAGACCTCGATCCAGCTACAACAATAACACGGGGTGGCTTCGAAGGGCGAGGTCGAGGTCGTGGTGGAATGGGGCCCACGAGGGGCAGCAGATAGCTAATTTGTTACAATTGCGGAGGACCTGACACTACGCTTGTGATTGTACCAAACTGACGAGACTATCCTGCTCATACTGTGAACAATTTGATCATGAAATGATAGATTGTCTAACCCTGATCACACAAATGCGCGAAAAAGGGGTGCTGCAGCCCACTCCAACGCAAAATATCCAAATGATGAGGTCCAAACCGAGCAAAGAGGACCCCAACGTAAACATGATGCTCATAAGTGGCGCGGCCATGGGGGAAGATAAGGGGAAGAAGCCTGAAGAGGATTCCTGGGTACGTAAGGATCCTGTAAAGGAACCTGAGTTTGACTTGGACTACGCAAAAGAAACATTTATGGAAGCTAAGAAGAGCTTTACGGAGGTCTCTACTTCAGGTAGCAAGGATCAACCAAAACCGAGAATGGATCTATCTATGCTTAGTACCCTTTTAGAGACATGTATGAAACTACTGTGAGATAATAAGGCAGTTAAAGGACTCCAAGAGCTGATTACTAGGAACATAGGGTCAGGGGAGCCGTGCGTAATTTGAAAAATGGGGAAGCATGCTCTGCGCACCAGATGTGAAATGTGGTTGACAACGCAAATTGGCAAATATGAGATGGATCAAGTAATCTTAGACCTGGGTTCGGACATGAACGTATTACCAAAGCAGACTTGGGAATGCATGGGCAGGCCCGCACTACAGTGATCGCCCATTCAATTGCGGATGGCGAACCAACAAAAGATCTTGCCCATGGGAAGATTGATAGGAGTCGATGGTGCGAGTACGCAGACAAATTTCGAGGTAATAGAGATTGTAGATGACAATAACCCTTACCCCGCATTACTCGGAATAGACTCAGTAACGGATATGAATGGATTCATCAACCTAAAGAAGTGGAAAATGATTTTCGAGAAAAAGTCCCTATGGGTGATAGTTCCACTGGATCTTGCTGAAGGAAAGCGTTATAAAGAACCCGTGCACGACGATGGAAGCGACGAGGAGTTATATTGTATCTATAAAATAACTACGTGAAACTAGGATTGGCTAAATCTGACTGCAGATGAAAGGACCCTGTGGGAGCACGTAGAATCCTGCCTGTCAGAGTTTGACAAAGAAGATGAGCGATGGCACAATCAGTTTAGTGAAGTGACAGCACTAAATTGTAATATGATGACCAAATCATTGCATTGTGTAACCGCTTAGGCTCGAGATCTACCAACATATGATGGAGTAACAGTGGTGGACGAATTCTTGAGAAAGTTTGAGAGTGCAATACCAGAGCACCAGAGGTTCGATGCATTAAAGTGGGTGCTACGTGCAACACCTACGCGTTGGTGGGGAACACATGAAGGAAATTTTGAAAACTGGCATGATTGCAAAAGGATGATGCAGCTAAGGTTTGGGAAGTCGGAGCTATGAATAACTAAGAAATACGATGGACGCGATGACTAGCACATACACCTCGTAAAATGGACCAAAGCCTATGGTGAAGAGCCCCAGCATAAATGGGTACACTTATTCTATCATACCCTAGATGTCATCCCCAGAAACTGGTATACTGTGACAGAGCTCCGACATGGTACGGGTGAAAGGGATATCTTGCGCGAAGGGTTTTTTTATTAACGTTCTTATTTGAATACCAATGGATGGATACTGTTGAAGATGCACTGCAAATTGTGAAAGATGTTATCTTCAAAATACCACAGGAACCGGAAGAAATAGTTCAACCAGAATGGTCACACCAATTAAGCCATGCCCTATAATGTTACAATATGCAAGTGGAGGAGGATGATGATGACCCTTGAAACATTAACATTATGGAAATAGAAGGGAGTCGCGAAATTCAAGGATCATTGATCGAGGACCCCAACATCACAGCGCCACTAAAAACAAAACAGGTGAACATTGGTACAGATGAGGAGCCGAAGTACGCGACCCTGGGGAACTATTGGGATGATGCCACAGTGGATAAGATCATTGAGTTACTGCGTGAATATCAAGACTTATTCCCAGCCGAAATAACAGAGTTAAAGGGGATTGTCGGTGACCTGGGTATGATGAAGGTAACTTTGAAATTGGAAGCGAAGCCAGTTAAGCAGCGTCCTTACTGTTTGAATCTGAAGTATAAGGAAAAAGTCCACGAACAATTGGACAAAATGCTTGCAACAGGAATTATTGAACCTGTGGAAGAGTCTATCTGGGTGAGTCCTATGATAGTGCAGGAGAAAAAACAGAAGGGTGAAATTTGAATCTGCGTGGACCTTTGAAAACTGAATGATGCCTGCGTTCATGACCCATTCACGACCCCATTTACAAATGAAGTCCTCATTCACGGATGGGTTCTCAGGGTACCATTAGATCAAGATTGCGCTGGAAGATAGGAGCAAGACCACCTTTGTGATCGAATGGGGATGTTTTCAGTACACTGTTATGCCCTTCGGGTTGAAGAACGCGCCAGCGATATTTTCATGCGTAGTAGTGGTCGCATTCAAAGAATTCATTCATAAGTTTTTGGAGGTTTATTTGGATGATTGGATTGTATTTGGCCTAGTCAAGAAACATGTAGCAAGCTTACGGTTGATGCTAGATACATGTCGACGACACCAGATTGCGCTAAATCTTAAAAAGTGTACATTCCTCATTCCTTTTGGCAACTTTGTTGGCCATGTAGTCTGTAGACAAGGCCTGATGGTGGACCCTGCAAAGATTGCTATCATACTCAATCTACAAGTGCCGCGTAGTGTCAAACAACTCCATACCACATTGGGACACACTGGCTACTATCGAAAGTTTATTAAGGGCTACGTACAAATCATGACACCAATGGAACAATTGTTGAAAAAGGATGCTACATATTGTTGTAATGATGACTGTAAGAAGAGTCTGGAGATTCTAAAGGAAAAGATGGCATCCGCCCCCATTTTGGTTTTCCCAAAATGGGACATTGAATTTCATGTACATGTTAATGCATCGTGTATTGCGTTGGGCGTTGTACTCACGTAGGAAGGAGCAGAAGGCATTGATCACCTGAACACATTCGCAAGTTGACGATTGTCTAAAGCAGAAAAGAACTACTCCACTATTGAGCGTGAGGGGTTGACGATGATATATGTGCTCTAGAAATACTGCCACTATCTACTTGGTGGGAACTTTAAAATGTATACTGATCACTTTGCGTTGAAATACCTGGTGAACAAACCTGTATTGGGGTGGTGCATTTATAGATGGTTGTTACTATTTCAAGAATATGATTTCGAGGTCATCATAAAGTCGGGATGCCTAAACGCAGGCCCAAATAACTTGTCCCGAATTCAGAACGATGAGGAGCCAAAAAAATTGGAGGAAGGATTACTTGATGCATGCCTCTATCTAGTTCGCATCGCGAATGGCCACTTCAAGGATATAATCCACTTCTTAACCATAGGGACCACGCTGCAGGGGTATTCAGTTCAGCAGAAGAAAGAATTGGTGGTATGCGCGACAAATTTTATTGTTATTGTGGGGCACCTCTACAAAATGAGAAATGACAAAATATTACGAAGATATGCACCTGAATTTGAACAAGGAAATATCCTTGCAGAAGCACACGAGGGGATTGCAAGAGGACATTATGTGGGACGGGCGACAACACAGAAGATTATTCGCGCAAACTATGGTGGCCAACCCTACATCAAGACTCAAAAGCATACTGTCGGGCCTGTGACGCATGTCAGCAGACTAGGAAACCATCGCGAAGGGATGAGATGCCACTCAATCCACAGATCACGCTACAACCATTCGAAAAATGGGCCATAGACTTTGTGGGGCCTATCACCCCTCAAGGGAAGATAGGTGTGCGTTATATCATCACTGCGACAAAATATTTAACTAGATGGGCAGAAGCACAGCCGGTCAAGGATGCACGACTGCTACAACTGTGAAATTTTTATTTGACAATGTCTTGATGCAGTTTGGATGCCTGAAAATTCTAATGAGTGACCGCGAAACACACTTCCTAAATGAAAATGTCACTTCACTTACTGAAGAATTTTAGGTGTATCATCAGCGAAGCATGTCATACCATCCACAAGCAAATGGGACGATAGAAGCATTCAACAAGATTCTGGAGACTGTGTTGACCAAAGTATGTAACGCACAATGAACCGATTAGGATTTACACATACATGATGTGTTATGGGCATACAGAACCACATGCAAAAAATTGACAGGGCAGACAACCATTCAGGTTAGTCTACGACATAGAAGCTGTCATGCCAATGGAATACAATGTACCCAGTTTGCAGATAGCAACGATGACAGGCATGGCCGACCGCGAAGCCTTGGAAGAGAGGCTCATGCAACTAGAAGAACTAGAGGAAGAACGATTTTTGGCAGGCTTCCATCAACAGGTATAGAAACAACGCGAGAAAGCTTGGCACGATTGCCACATCAAGTTGCACATGTTCAAAGTCAACAATTTGGTATTAATGTATGATAGCAAGTTCGAGAAATTCCTGGGAAAACTCCGAATGCATTGGTTGGGACCGTATGTAGTCAAAGAGGTCACAGATGGTGGCACAATCCAGCTCAGCAAGCTTAATGGGGAGCCCTTCCCAGGAAAGGTAAATGGTAGTCACTTGAAGCTCTACATGAGTGGGCTGGCTACTTGACTAACCGACCAAAGTATAATCTCAACACTTCAAGCAGTTGAAAGAAGGCGCAGGGATATAAACGAGTTTGCAGGAAAGCTACGTGGAAACAGGGTTCCGCGTAAGAAGCATTTATTACAGGAATCGCGGTTATGAATAAAGGGCTGCGCAGAAAGGCAGGAAAGTGACCATTGAGGTCACTGTTCATGACAAGATGGTCAATCTAAGGCAACAAGGAGTGGACGGTGGGCATTTAAGACATGAAGTCAGTACTGGATTTGAAACGATCTCTAGTACGTATCACATTAATGAACCAGGAAAGGAGAGAACGGTCGAATTTGAATATTGGCTGGCTTATAAATCACATCTAGTCATCTACCAAACAAACCATGGCACTATGAGACTTAAGTTATTGACTTACTTGATCGATATGGACCCATCAAACTTCGATGATTTGTAGGACCTTTGGGATAGCATAATGCCAACAGCCGAAGTCACCGTGTCGAGCTCAACACTAGTGGTAAGAGACATACCACAAATTCCTAGACAGATAGCAGGACTGGTCCGGATATCGCCATGAAACCTGTGGTCGAGTAAGCGATCTGTTAAAGAGAAGGGCGAGATGGTGAATCTTGGGATATCATGGACAAGTGCAACCCTGGGCTACGTGCCTACGACGAACCTTGAAGATTGGGACCTTGCGGACAACAACATCTCTCTTGCAAAAATGCAGCACAAGCTGCAACATATATTGAGTATACGGGACCAGAGATTGAAAACTTGCTGCACTTGCTCAAAGAGTTCATGGCTTTGGCATCTCAGCTAGAGCTAAAATCCTATGAGGAGCCGCTTTGTGTTAACCAAGCAGAGTAGAATGAGCATCATCGGTTAGGAGAACTAGTAGGGGCAATGGAGCAGGAGCTTGAAGAAGTGTTGTAAGAAGCAAGGATGGAACAACGAAGTGCAGTACATCACTCACAGGGATGGTGACCGTGAAGCCTTGGCAATGCATCTCACCGCACAGACGAGTGAGTCGAGATGAGTCACGATGATTGTGTTGGGGGCCCGTTGGGCAGCAGATCCCCTGCGTAAGGGTTTTGGGGCTTGAAGCCCACTTTTTTGGGTATTGTATTATAAAAGCTCCACGAAGTGCGCAGAGCGCGAATTATAATGGGTCAAGTCTACCGGAAGTCCACCCTAAAATATTATAAATTAATCTAGAATGTGTTGGCCCATTACAATTATAAGAGCAGGGCTCTAAGTGTAAGAGGACAACTTTTTGGGAATAGAAGTAATATGGGTGTCTGAAGTGATAGTAGATCTGAGTCTGTAAATGCAAGTTTGGGTTGTAATAGGAGATAGACGCTCCGCAGCTGTGTGCGCAGAGCGGGAAGTGGATTGTAACTGGATAAAGGCATTAATAAAGATAAGTTGATTTTGAAATATCGTGTATCTGTTCTAGATTCTAAATTATGCATCTGTTCTTGATTTACGATTACGCGCATGTCTATTTATGTTAAATAATAATTGAAAGAACTGTACTTTTATAAGTAACAAAAGAGCTATAATAATACTAAGCATAGAAAGGGGTAAATCACATTCGTGCTTGAATAAGGTAGTTGCTCTGAAGAAGACAGTTGTGCGGAAGCAACACTTCACGTAAGATCACTCCACGCCAACCCAGACCACATCAAGACATCCCTAGGGTGCAAAAACCTGGTTCCAACACCCTCCCATACTACCTCAGGTGAGACTTCAGTCCATGATCCACAGACTGTCGCCGAAAGGGCTGGTAGTGTTGGGATTTGTTTGGCTAAACATTTCTGAACCTGGGTCAGGCCCCATTAAGCCAACAATAGGTGTATGCTTATATTTGTTTTAAAATCGTTATGTGTTGTAAGTTCACTTGCTTATGCTAGTGTAAAATACATATGACAGTAAGTAATGTTGGGTTGTGTTATATTGTTTCCACGATTAGCCCATGTAGTTAACTGGGGGATTAGAGGGCAGGCGGAGCCCCCCTTTTGTTGCACCGATTGTGTAGCGGGGTGGGGGGGGGGGCCATAGGGGGTTT